>NW_026844367.1:33768708-33930364 GCF_025583915.1 Anolis sagrei ordinatus | reverse complement strand
AAGCTGCGTTATGGATAGCCCGAGTGGTCCCTTACCAGGCAATGGTTGCTGCAGATCTGCCAAACTGGTGTCCTTTTAGTATCTCCACGAAGGCTGTGGAACTGTAACTTTACTCTCCAGCAAAGCTGTAAAGGTTTTCCTTGTTCCCCAGCAAAAGCTGGCTGTATATCTATATCTTTGACTCCAGCAAAGGCTGGCTGTAGATCTATTTCTTTAACCCCAGCAGAGCTGTAAGAAGTGAAGCCCACATGTCCTACTGTAGGGCTCCAAACTGTGAGACTGAACTGAAAGTCCCCCTTTCCCTCCAAAACCTGTAAAGGCTCTAATGATGATTGATAGATTATTGGCCCTATGATTGCAACCTGGGGAAAGCTACCCAATTGCAAAAAGCATGACTTAAATAAATTCATGCAAACTATTATTTATTTATTTATTTATTTATTTACAGTATTTCTATACCGCTTTTCTCACCCCTAGGGGGACGAACAGTGCAAGAAAAGAAATTTAAATCTCCCGGCACAGCCATGCCAGCATAGTAGCCATATTTCTGCATTCAGTCCCCATATTGATCTTTGCACATGCAGTAGAAGAAGAGGGGACCACAACTTGGTTGTGCCATGGGGCAAGGTTGGTGACCCTTTGCTCTGGCCCTGCTCCGAATCACTTTCTTTTCCAATAGATAAAGGTAAAGGTTTTCCCCTTGACATTAAGTCCAGTCGTGTTTGACTCTGCGGGTTGGTGCTCATCTCCATTTCTAATCCGAAGAGCCGGCGTTGTCCGTGGACACCTCTAAGTTCATGTGGCCGGCATGACTGCATGGAGTGCCTTTACTACTCTATAAAACACAGGCTGTCCTTGGAAACGGGCCCTTGACATTGGGTGTTGTTGTTTTTCTGCCCCTCTCATCGTCATCGTCTCGTGGAGACCTGAGGATTTCCTGACTGAGTCACCGAGCTGGAGCCCAGCATGCCACTGCAGGCTGCCTGAAACCTGCTCAGAGATGACATTTAGAAATCCCATCTTGGAGTGAGCAGATCATCTGACTCATTTGCCACATGCAAGCAGCTGTAAACAGGCACAAAATAAAAGCAGCTGCTTCAATCAGAGGACTTATTTATAGCGTGTCCCCCGAAACCCTTGCAAATCCGGGAACGGATGATTATTCGTGTTTGTCATTACGGTTCGGTTTGAAATCTACGTATATCCTGATTGGGGATAGCAGCACATCAACCCAGATAGCTCCAAGACAGTATGACTTCAGTTATGCTTCGTATGCTCTCTAGTGTCAATTCAATGTCCCAGTTTTCTCCTCATCTTATTTCAACTCTTCCAAATTAAGTACAAAGTGCAGAAACTAATTTGCACTCAGTTAACTCACTAGATTTCCCCCTTCGCTGCAGTCATCGATTCATAGAATCCTAGACAGCTTCCTTTCTGCTATCCTGGAGACTAGGACGCAATAGAGGAATGGCTTCAAACTACGGCAGGCATCCTCAAACGGCAGCCCTCCAGCTCCAACTCCCAGAATTCCTGACAATTGAACAATCTGGCTAAGGCTTCTGAGAGTTGGAGGCCCAAGCAGCTGGAGGGTGCAGTTTGGGGATACCTGAACTACAGGAAAGAAGATTCCACCTGAATATTAAGAAGAACTTCCTGACTGTGTGAGAGAGCTGTTCAGCATTGGAACTCTCTGCCCCAGAGTGTGGTGGAGGCTCCTTCTTGGAATAATAGAATCATAGAGTTGAAAGAGACCTGGTGGCCCATCCAGTCCATTCCCATTCTGCGCCCGACAGATGGCCTCTGCTTCAAAGCCTCCAAAGAAGGAGCCTCCACCACACTCCGCGGCAGAGAATTCCACTGCTGAACAACTCTCCTTACAGTGAGTAATGTTTGTTTGCTTTGTTCTGTTGGAAATGTAATATAATTGACTGGTTGCCCTGACACGACAAATAAATAAACAGTGAGCATTCAGAAGAAGACCTACAAGCCACTCTAAACACCTTTGCAGAAGCATACGAGAAGCCCGGCCTGTCATTGAACATCGAGAAAACCAAAGTGCTCTTCCAGCAGTCACCAGCCAACTCCTCTCCAATGCCAGAGATACAGCTTAATGGTGTAACATTAGAAAATGTTGTTTCCGCTATCTTGGCAGCCACCTCTCCACCAAAATCAACATCAACACCGAAATACAACACCGCCTGAGCTCTGCGAGCGCAGCATTTTTCCAAATGAAGCAGAGAGTGTTTGAGGACCGGGACATCCGTAGGGATACCAAGGTGCTTGTTTATAGAGCTATTGTCCTCCCAACCTGCAAAACATGACTTAATGGCGTAACATTAGAAAATGTTGACCATTTTCTGCTCCTTATCCTTTGGCAGCCACCCCTCTCCACACAAAAGCTCCACATCATAATCACTTATTTATTCATTATTCCTTATTAATGAATTAATTATATGATTTATTTATTTATCATGTCAGGCAAACCAAACAGTTGTATTGCATTTTTAACAAACAACAAAACAAAACACAAAGTTTGCAAGCTTGGTAGTTGATTACATGTCCTTTGACCAGTATCTGGCCACTTGGAGTGCCTCTGGTGTTGCCGCAAGAAGGTCCTCCATTGTGCATGTGGCAGGGCTCAGGTTGCATTGCAGCAGGTGGTCAGTGGTTTGCTCCTCTCCACACTCGCATGTCGTGGATTCCACTTTGTAGCCCCATTTTTGAAGGTTGGCTCTGCATCTTGTGGTGCCAGAGCACAGTCTGTTCAGCGCCTTCCAAGTCGCCCAGTTTTCTGTGTGCCCAGGAGGGAGTCTCTCATTTGGTATCAGCCATTGATTGAGGCTCTGGGTTTGAGCCTGCCACTTTTGGACTCTCGCTTGCTGAGGTGTTCCAGCGAGTGTCTCTGTAGATCTCGAAAACTATTTCTTGATTTAAGTCATTGGCATGCTGGCTGATACCCAAACAGGGGATGAGCTGGAGATGTCACTGCCTTGGTCCTTTCACTATTGGTTGCTACTTCCCGGCGGATGTCAGGTGGTGCAATACCGGCTAAGCAGTGTAATTTCTCCAGTGGCGTAGGGCGCAGACACCCCGTGATAATGCGGCATGTCTCATTAACAGCCACATCCACTCTTTTGGTGTGGTGAGATGTGTTCCACACTGGGCATGCATACTCAGCAGCAGAGTAGCATAGCACAAGGGCAGATGTCTTCACTGTATCTGGTTGTGATCCCCAGGTTGTGCCAGTCAGCTTTCGTATGATATTGTTTCTAGCACCCACTTTTTGCTTGTTGTTCAGGCAGGTCAGAGCACAGTCCAGAGTGACTCCCGGGTATTTGGATGCGCTGCAATGCTCCAGTGGGATTCCTTCCCAATCCTCAGAGCTCGGGATGCTTGTCTGTTCTTAAGGTGAAAGGCACATGTCTGTGTTTTAGATGGATTAGGGATCAGCTGGTTTTCCCTGTAATAGGCAGTAAGAGCAACTAGAACTTCAGAGAGCTTCTGTTCAACCATCTCAAAGCTCCCTGCTTGGGTGGTGATGGCACGATCATCAGCATAGATGAAGCTCTCTGTCCCTTCTGGCAGTGGCTGGTCATTTGTGTAGATGTTGAACATGGATGGAGCAAGCACGCTCCCCTGAGGCAGGCCGTTCTTCTGTTTCCGCCCTCTGCTTCTCTGGCCCTGGAACTCAACAAAAAAGCTCCTGTTTTGTAGCAGGTTTCCTATGAGGCGGGTGAGGTGGTAGTCCTTTGTGATATTATACATTTTTCTCAGGAGGAGGCGGTGGTTCACAGTATCATAGGCTGCTGACAGGTCTATGAAGACAGCTCCTGTGATCTGCTGCCTTTCAAAGCCATCTTCTATGTGCTGTGTCAGGTTCAGCACTTGCGATGTGCAGCTTTTGCCTTTTCTGAAGCCAGCTTGCTGTGGGATCAGACAGGGGTCTATTTTTTCCATAATTCTATGCAAAATAAGTCTCTCCAGAACTTTGTAGAGGTGGCACAACAGGGAGATTGGTCTGTAGCTTTTTGGGTCATTACGGTCTTTGCCTGGCTTCAAGATGGCGATGACTCTTGCTTTCCTCCAGATTTTGGGGATCTGACAGGATGCAGTGCAGTTGTTCATCAGCTCCAGCAGCCAGCGCCTTGCTTTTGGATCAAAGTTCTTGATTTGTTCCATCTGTAGATCATCCAAGCCAGCTGCTTTGCCATTTCTTACATTTATTGAGAGCCATGTCCAATTCAGTAGATGTAAAGGGTTCATGAAGGTTGTTGTTCTCACTCTATCGGTTTCTTTCCTACTTTGGTGGCAAGGTTGGGTTTCCCGTTCTTCAAGAGTTGGTGTGCTATCTGATCTGCCTTTATGTTGGCATGGAGTATTAGTTTGTGAGGGGTCATTGCTCAACCGTCTTAGCAGCCTCCACGCCTTCTGGCTGCTCCTGCCCATGTCGACCTCTGTGATCAGCTTGATCCACTGTTCTTTCTTGGCTTCAGAGATGGAGGACACAATGCTCTGCGCTGCCTGAAGAGTCTGCTCACCAAATGGGTCTTCGTTGTGGAGCCTGTAATAGTTTTCCAACAAGGCAGCTGTTTCAGGAGTAATGCCCTGAAGGTAGTTGGTTCTGCAGCCTCTCGGTATCGAGGCCTGTGAGCAGGTTTTCACTATTTCAATAAAGTGCTCGTATTTCTCGGGGATTGGCACGATCGATGATCGTGTCATCTAACATGTCATCTAACATGTCTGAGAATTTAGTCCAATCTGCCTTTCTGAAGTTGAATCTTTGTTTAAATTGAACTTCCTGAGGCCTTATAGTTGGGAACAGTTGGCATACTATTGGTCAGTGCTGTGTGTTTGGAATTGGTGGTCCCACTGATTTAGTGCATTGTTGTACAATGCTGTCACTCACAAGTAAGAGGTCTGGGTTATAACCTCGGTGCCATCTCCCGCTGTTGTAGGATGGTGGGAGCTTACTATCATGATGAGTGATAGTTTGTGCAGTTCAGACCAGGAGAGGACAGCCTCTCCATTTTTATCCTCTTGAGCATAGCCCCATACATGGCTATGGCTGTTAAAGTCAGCAATTACTACCGCCCTTTGGTGCCTGTCAAAGTTGGGAGGAGAAGCAGAACTCTTCATTTGAGGGCTTGTGCACAGAGGTGATGGCGATGTTATTCAGCTCTACTGTTATAACCTCTATATTATTTTCTGCAGTGTTGTGGGCACTGCTGACTTGGAGGCCTGGTTTGACAAAGACAGCATGTGGTCTTTCCACTACTAAGACCATTCCTGGAACTTTGGGTCATTTCTGTTGTTCATCCCTATGTGTTTCTTGGACACACAGCACATCGCATTTCTTATCTTGACACAGTTCATAGAGCAGTTGTTCTTTGGCAGCTGACATGCCTTCAGGGGCGGCTCGTCCATTACGCGAAGTAAGCGGTCGCAGAACACTTTTTTTTGCCAGGGGCGCAGAGGCGCCTCTGTAAATGCCCCTCGACTGCCACTTGAGGAGCGACCCCTCAGCTCACAACAGCCCTAGCAGTCTGGGTGGAGCCTCGGCTTTCTTGCCTCGCTGCCGGGCGATCCTCTTCCCAAAGGGGCCGGGCCCTTGAGCCTCGCCTAGCCCCTCTCGTTCCTGCTCCACCCGGCCACCGGGTGCGCGAGCAGAGCCGGCGCTCAATTGTTCTCCGTGTTCGATCCCTTCCCCATGACCGGCTCCCTTTCCCAATCCCCCGGCGCTCCACCCGCCTCCTCTCCTCTCCCCAATCCGTAGGTGGGCCAAGGGGCGGAGCCGTCGCACCTGGCCCGCTTTGGGTCCGGAGGCATGTCTGAAGACCCCAGCACGCGCACCAAAAGTTACCTCTTCTCCTGACTTTCTCTTCAGCCATTGGGACCAAGAGAGAGAGAGAGAGCCCCTCCGGCTGGAGGTATCTCCCACCTCCGCTCCCTCCTTTGTTTTTCGCCTACCTTCAGGAAAGGTGGGCATCTCCACCTCTCTCTCTCTCTCTCTTGGTCCCAATGGCTGAGGAGAAAGTCAGGAGAAGAGGTGACTTTTGGTGCACACGCCGGGGTCTTCAGGCACGCCTCCGGACCCAAAGTGGGCCAGGCAAGGGAGCAAGTGCGGCAAGTGTAGTTACTGGGATGTATAGTTCACCTACAATCAAAGAGCATTCTGAACTCCACCAATGATGGAATTGAACCAAATATGGCACACAGAACTCCCACGACAAATATATATCAATGATTGGTTGGGGGGGGGGGCAAAATACTGTTTGCTTACCATTGAAAATTACCTAGGGCCGCCTCTGCATGCCTTCAATGTTGATTGAGATTATTGTCATGGTTGGTCCTGAAAATGTCCGTTGGTTGTTTTGCTTGCTTGCTTGCATGCTGCAAGTTGCTTGCTTCTGGATCGAGAGAATCAGCCGTCTACGAAGACGTTGCCCAGGGGACGCCCGGATGTCTTGCAATCCTGCGAGGAGGCCATTAATAATAATAATAATCTTTATTTATACCCGACCACCATCTCCCCAAGGGGACTCAGGGCGGCTTACATGAGGCAAGCCCAACAATACAGCAGTGTGGAAAAAAAACAACATACAGTGACAGTAAAATATAAAAATAAAAAGTAAAATACAAAAAAACTATATAAATAAACATCAACAATATGAAATCACAATAATTTAAACACAGAAATAAACCACAGTGGGCAGGGCCGATAGAAAGGATAAAAAGTTTAACATTGACACTGAAAGACAACACCGCCTGAGCTCTGTGAGTGCAGTATTTTCCCGACTGAAGCACAAGGAAGCAAGCACTGGACTTGCTTCCTTGCCAGAAGGTCATGGGGAACCTTGTCGAAGGAAGACCTTCCTGAAATCCAGGTACGCTCCATACATAGCATTCCCTGCATCTACCCAGTCTCTCCTCGCTTGTGTGTCCTTCCTCATTAAGAACATTTGCCATCTTGGTCACTTACTTACTTAGACAATCCGTCACTGTCCAAGTAGGATGATCCTTCAGGGTCTGTGTGCAGTGTGTGGTGGGTCCGTAGGTAACTGTGGAGCTCTATTCATGACCTGCATCTTCTCCCACAGTGAGGGCATCGTTTCCAGGTGGAAGGTGGTCCCGGTCGGGGTTGGCTTGACGTGCCTTCCTCCTGGCACATTTCTCTCTTTCGCCCTCCATTCGTGCCTCTTCAAGTTCTACAGCACTGCTGGTCACAGCTGACCTCCAACTGGAGTGCTCGAGGGCCAGGGTTTCCCAGTTCTCAGTGTCTATGCCAGAATTTTTAAGGTTGGCTTTGAGCCCATCTTTAAATCTCTTTTCCTGTCCTCCAACATTCGGTTTTCCGTTCTTGAGTTTGGAGTAGAGTAACTGCTTTGGTCACACATCTTGGTCACACGCTGACATCGCATGGCCACACACATTCCAAGTTTAATTTCAGAAGTGTTGGAGGATATGTACATTCTGCACATAATCAAAACCATCCTGTTCGGCGAAGAATCGGTATTCTGACTCTAAGAGCCCACCGCACAGCAGAACTGAGATTGGAGCAAATTTGGAAGGTTTCAGCCCATACAGCTGTGGCATTTGGTATCCTCAAGCCCTGTTTTAACTGGGTTTATCCCAAGAAAACCCAGGAAGAAAAGTTATGCCCTTCCCTCCTCATGATTTCAACATTTCTGGACATGTTACAGTTCAAACTTTTCCCAGGCCACGTTTGCTTTATACTATAAGTAAATTAGTGAACCTCTTTCCAACGAATGATCGAGGGTGTGTATGTGTGTGCACGAGCATTTTCTGAGATTCCATTTGCATGCCATGTTTACGAGACAGCGAGTGGGTGTTTTCCATTTGTCTCAAAGTACACAGATGACTCAGTGAAGTTTTGCTGAGCTTCCTGTGGAGCCGGGGAAACGTCCCTCAGATGGCCGTTTCCTTGACTCATCATCGTCAAGAGACTTTCCAAAGCCCAGCCCTTATGCAAAGCCTGCCCTCAAGAAGGAGGAAACCCTCAATTGGAGATATGAAACTTGGAAATGGCACTCTCCACCGAGGAGGGGGTGAGTGTTGGGCGAGAGGGCTTATTAGCAAAAGACCCTCCTCATAAATACACAGCAGAGTAACATATTTGCAGCAGCGTGATCCAGCAGCAGTAGCCCAAAATGATAAACACACACACACACACACACACACACACAGACCAATGTTATCTCTTCCATAGAAGGCCTTTGTTTATAGAAAAATAATATGGTTGTACTATTTACAAGAACAAGGTTCCCATAACTCCAACAAAGTTCTTTATACTTCCTTCTTTGCTTCCACGCTGGGCTTTTTTCTCATGGAGATAAACAGCTTCGCTCTCACAGAGACTCTTCTCACACCCAAGTTACACAGAAGCATCACACACTAGCTTTTTACACACAGCAGCCTTCGCACATGATGGCCTTCAACCTGGGGCTTCTCACACCAGGCCTCTCTCACACTGAGGCCTATTAACTCTGAGGTTCACCTCACACTGAAGCCTTCTCATACTGTCATACTGTCATTGAGGGCATCCCAGGCCCCTGCCTTCAAGCTGGTGTGACCAGCAGCAAGGAGTTCCATAGTTCCTGGATGCATAGATTGGGCCAAACTGATGAAATGTGCCCCAACAGCAAGCTCAACCAGGGACTCTACACAGCCGTGTGCTCTCTCCTTTCACTCCCTTACTAGCCCCAACAATGTAACTAATCCCTAAATAAAGATTACTGAAATTGCAACTTTTGACTCTCTAGCATTGATACTTTGTGTCTCTTCTTGCCTGAAACTATCTAAATGCATGAAACTAACCTTTTCCAGGCCGCGGGAGACTGCAGGCCTGCCGGAATGCCTTCTTGGGGTTCCGGGGAGGCCGAATCTGCGCTCCTCCAAACCGCGAATACGGAACTCCCCCCAGGGGCCCCCGTATCCGTGAGATGGCGGATCGCCTCCATTTTGGTGGCATATTTTTCCTAGCTTAATTCTAACAATATCTGCTATCTCGCTTTTTGCATTTCGGGCTTCAACGCCCAGGGAATAATCTTTTAAGTTTTAAGAATATAATTTTCAAGAAACAGCTGATTGTCAAAAGGCCGGATCTGCTGCTGCTGCGCTGCTGCTTTTCGTGATTCCATCACATCTCCTAGCTCACCAAAGTAGAGATCCCTCTTTGGTGGGGTCTCAGGGTCCCTCCTCCTGGGGGAGACCCTCCTAAAGTTCCTATAGACTTCAATACTGAGGTCTCACACACTGAGGCCTTTCTTCCAGACTGAGTTTTTTCTCCCACTGAGGTGAACTATCACTGAGGCTTACTCATACGGAGGTCATCAGTTGGGGGCTCCTCCCCTCAGCACCAACTGCCACTCTGGGCCAGAGGGGGCCAGAAGACAGTTCCACGTTATATCCTGTGCTGTGCTAATAATAATATATAATATAATATAATATAATTACATATAATTATATATAATCTTTATAATTATATGTATATACAATATATTATAATTATATATTTTATATTACATGTAATATTACTAATAATATTACAATATAATGGTATAGTATAATATAGTAATATATATTACTGATATTGTACTATATATTGTATGTATATATATCTTGTAAGCTCTGAGTCCCCTTTGGAGTGAGAAGGGCGGCATATAAATGTCGTAAATAAATAAATACTAACACACTGAGGCCTATACCTGCTTATATTTAAATGCAGCTTTTGACATGACATGTTCTACAGCAGTGGTTCTCAACCTTCCTAATGCCGCGACCCCTTAGTACAGGTCCTCATGTGGTGGTGACCCCCAACCATAACGTTATTTTCGTTGCTACTTCATAACTGTAATTTTGCTACTGTTATGAATTGTAATATAAATATCTGATATGCAGGATGTATTTTCAGTCACTGGACCAAATTTGGCACAAATACCCGATACGCCCAAAATTTGAATACTGGTGGGGTTGGGGGTGATTGATTTTGTCATTTGGTAATGCTAGGATTTATAGATCACCTTAAATCAAAGAGCCTTCTGAACTCCATGAATGATGGAATTGAATCAAACATGGTACACAGAATTCCCATGACCAAGAGAAAATACTGGGAAGGTCTGGTGGACATTGACCTTGCGTTTTTGGAGTTGTAGTTCACCTACATCCAGAGAGCACTGTGGACTCAAACAATGATGGATCTGGACCAAATTTGGCACCAATACTCAATATGCCCAATATGTGAACACTGGTGGAGTTTGGGAAAAATAAACCTTGACATTTGGGAATTGTAGTTGGTGAGCTTTATAGTTCACCTACAATCAAAGAGCATTCTGAACTCCACCAACAGTGAAATAGAACCTAACTTGGCACACAGTACTCCCATGACTGATAGAAAATACTGGAAGGGTTTGTTGGGCATTGACCTTGAGTTTGGGAGGTGTAGTTCACCTCCATCCAGAGAGCACTGTGGGCTCAAACAATGATGGATCTGGACCAAACTTGGCACCAATACTCAATATGCCCAATATGTGAACACAGATGGAGTTTGGAGAAAATAGATCTTGCCATTTGGAAGTTGCAGTTGTTGGGATTTATAGTTCACCCACAATGAAATAGCATTCTAAACCCCATCAATGATAGAATTGGACCAAACATTCCACACAGAACCCCCATGACGAACAGAAAATACTATGTTTTCTGATTGTCTTTGGCGACCCCTCTGACACCCCCTCGCGATCCCCACAGGGGTCCCGACCCCCAGGTTGAGAAACACTGTTCTACAGGAAGGTGATTTTCCTTGCAATGGAACATTGAGGCCTACCTCACATTGAACCCTTTCCCTCACTGAGGCCCTCTCACACTGAGGGCTCTCTCAGACTGATTGTCTACTAACACTCTGTGAGAGGTCTTCACACAAAGACCTCTCACAGACTGAGACTAGTAAGCTACAGGCACACCTGCTTATACAGAACTACAGCTTTAGCTGAGTCATTGCATTCATTTAACCCTTTCAGTGCTTGACTCACATTGCTTAATTAAAAATACCTAGAAGGAAATATCATAGGCTTTCTTTAGAAGGAAAGACCATAGGCTAGGAATAGAGACGAGTAGCAGGACATACACCAAAAAGTCAACATTAACACTGAAATACAACACCGCCTGAGCTCTGCGAGTGCAGCATTTTTCGGAATGAAACAGAGAGTGTTTGAGGACCGGGACATCCGTAGGGATACCAACGTGCTTGTTTATAAAGCTATTGTCCTCCCAACTCTGCAAGATGTGGACTATCTACAGATGTCACATGCAACTTCTAGAACTATTCCATCAGCGTTACCTCTGAAAAATCCTGCAAATCTCTTGGGAAGACAGGCGGACAATGTCAGCGTGCTGGAAGAAGCACTGAAGTGATGGTCCTCTGCCATCAACTCCGCTGGACTGGCCACGTTGTCCAGATGTCCAACCACCATCTCCCAAAACCTTAAAAACTCTGGCATAGACACCGAGAACTGGAAAGCCCTGACCCTTGAGCACTCCAGCTGGAGGTCAGCTGTGACCAGCAGTGCTGTAGAACTTGAAGAGGCACGAATGGAGGGCGAAAGAGAGAAACGTGCCAAGAGGAAGGCGCATCAAGCCAACCCCGACTGGGACCGCCTTCCACCTGGAAACCCATGCCCTCACTGCAGGAGAAGATGCAGATCAAGAATAGGGCTCCACAGTTACCTATGGACCAACCGCCAGTACACCGATCTTGGAAGACAATCCTACTCAGACAACGAGGGATCACCTAAGTAAGTAAGTACACCAAGGCTTGTTTCCTCAACAAAAGCTTCCTCCTTGGTTTTCTAGCCATTTATGGTATTTTCTTGGGAACTATAGAACCAATACATTTCTAGCTATTTGATATGAGGAATGGGTGTGTTTACCCCTATGTGTGCCATGAACCAGTACCATACTTTTTTGTTTGTTGGTTCCAACTGGATCTCACTTTGAGAAATATAATTTTAAAATATGTTCCCTCTTTTCTTGGAAACTTGCCCTGAACTGGAGTTGGTCCATAAAGCACGACTTTGTGTAGCACTGAAATAAGCTCCGATAGGTTGACACAACCAGGCCCGTAGCGAGGGGAGGGTTTTAGGGGTTCAACCCCCCCCCCGAAATGTTTCAGATTTTTTTTAAAAAAACTGGTTTACTCATGAATTTTAACTGGTTAACCAAATCCCCATGCTAAGTCTATGAGATGCAAAAAATTAAGAGTCCCTCCAAAACTGCAAGCACTATCTCAAGCAAATATTGACAATTTATTCACACTGTCATTACTTGCAGCAATAGCCGATGTAGTTGTGCTGGTACAGCTGTACCAGGAGCTCCAATTTTATTTGCTTTGTATTAAATGTTTGCTTGCAGTCCAAGGTTTCAGGGACTCTGCAGATAGGTGGCTTCTTTGGTTGCAGTCATAGGGCAAGTCACCTGTCCATCATTGTTAAGTTTTGTTCCTGCCCCTTGCTCAGGGCAATTGGGAAGGGAAAGGAGCCATTTTTAGTTAGTCTCAGCAAGGAAAGCTTATGTATAGGATGTGTGCAAGTTTCCCCTGTACAAAAGCTTCAACCCTTAAGACCTTCCGGGGGAGAAAGGTCTTAAGAGTCTCCAAAGAATTTCCAGGAAAACAGCCCTAAAGACCAAAGAACTCCAGCTGGAGAACATCTACTGCCTTGCTGGTAGGTCCATTCGGCGTTCGAGACACAGTTCGACCCGGTAGCGGAGCCCACATCAGTAAGGGTTAGATTACAGTCAGCCTGGGAGAAGTTAAAAAGGGGATTTTCCTTTAAAGAAGAAGTTATTGAAGACAGTTGCCTGTCCTTCGTGGGCAAGATTAGGAATTCACCAGTTGCCTAAAAGCTTGGAATCATTTGCTTAATTTTACTGAAGACAAGAGAAGTTTCTGTTTGATTGTTCATTAATAAAAGACTTTGTTGTACTTCTCAAGCCATCTAAAGACTGTTTGTGGTGGAAACCTCTGAGAACTTCTCTTTAGGCCCCCTGGCTTCCCACTGGGCAAAGGTTGCACATCCTGTTCTAAAGACAATTATTTACAGGCCCAGTGCGTGACAGAACAGTAGTGAAGCAACCAAGTTGGGGGGGGGGTGGATGTTGAATGCTCTCATTAAGGAGGCCAGACTTGGTGGAGGTGGTTGACAGGGGCGGAGCTGCAGGCTATTGAAGGCTGCTCTGCCCTCTGCTGTGCTCTTTGCTTCAGCGTGAGCTAGAGGCAGGTTTCAACCCCCCCCCCCCCGCAAAATTTTCAAACCCCCCTCCCCAAAAATTTCAACCCCTCCCAAAAAATTTTTCTGGCTACGGCCCTGGACACAACTGATTTTTTCTAACCTTTGGCACACTCTCTTTTTTCCATCCGGTGTACAACGCCCCATGGCTACTGAATGTGCCTGGTCCTCATTTAGCTTCTGTTGTTGTTTTTAAATGAGTTGCTTTCTTATGTTTGTCTGGTTTCTGTGTTGCTATTGTTTGTTTTAATGTACTTTGACAGAATGTCTCAAGCCTCCCGCTCATTTCTCCGGCGCTCCAATTTGGCTCAGTCAGCGATTCCAGATGGAAGCCTCCTACTACTGAGATCCAAATGGTAGTGTGAAACTATCCCTTTATTCTCTTTCCCCACCACTTTTAACACAAAGATGTCCAAAACAATTACAAAAATGCAGGAGCCAGGCTAGGAAAGTATTTTTATTTATTTATTTATTTATTATTATTATTATTATTATTATTATTATTATAATAAACACAACAAGATGAGTCCACAGCAGACACTCTGCTGGCTGTTGTATTGGATCACACGTCAGACCCTTCCCAAGTGCCTAGGACTGTGTGATGTATCGGCGAATGATGAGTGCAGATCCCAGTAAGGTGGCCTTTTGCAGCTGGCAGGTAATTTTGTCAGCGCCGATTGTGTTTAAGTGCAGGCCAAGGTCTTTAGGCACTGCACCCAGTGTGCCGATCACCACTGGGATCACCTTGACTGGCTTGTGCCAGAGTCTTTGCAGTTCATGTCAGCTTTTCTAGTTGTTTCTCTGCAATCCTGCTGTCGCCTGGCACTGCGACATCGATGATCCATACTTTGCTTTTTAACACGATCGTGAGGTCAGGAGTATTATGTTCCAAAAATCTGTCTGAATCCGGAAGTCCCAGAGTAGTTTGGCGTGTTCATTTTCTGTAACTTTTTCCGGCTTGTGATCCTACCAGTTCTTTGTCGCAGGCAGATGGTCTTTGTGGCACAAGTTCCAAGGGATCATCTGAGCAACGGTGTTGTGCCTCTGCTTGTAGTCTGTCAGTGCGATCTTCTTACACCAGCTGAGGATGGGATCAATTGTTTCATCTGCTTCCTTAAAGAATCTACATTTGGGATCTGTTGTCGACTTTTCAATTCTGGCTTTGATGGCATTGGTTCTAATGGCTTGTTCTTGGGCTGCCGGAATCAGGCCCTCCGTCTCCATTATTATTATTATTATTATTATTATTATTATTATTATTATTATTACTTTTTCTCTCTACAGTAGTGTTACTCAACCGGGGGGGGGGGGGTCACGAGGCGGTTCCAGAGGGGTCACCAAAGACCATCAGAAAACATCTATTTCTGATGGTCTTAGGAACCCCTTTGGCAGAGAAGGCTGAAGATCTCTTCCCCTGTCCTTCTCTTCCTTTTTGGAAATGGACGATGAATCCTCCCATCAAAAGCCCTCCTCCACTGTGATTGGCTGGCCTCTCAGCCAAGGGGAGGGCTGTTTCTGAAATTCCACGTGGGGAGGGAAGAGCAGGCGTGCTCGGCACATGGCAGCATGGTGCACATAAATGGGTGAGGGAGAGCGCACAAGGCTGGAGGGAGGCTTGTACCAGTGAGTACCTTCAAGACATGGAGGGAAGTTTGGCCTACTTCTATCTTTGGTGGGGTTCAGAATGCTATTTGATTGTAGGTGAACTATAAATCCCAGCAACTACAACTTCCAAAGGTCAAGGTCTAATTTTCCCCAAACTCCAGCAGTGATCACATTTGGGCATATTAAGTATTCATGCCAAGTTTGGTCCAGATCAATCATTGTTTGATTCCACACTGCTGTATGGATGTAGGTGAACTACAACTCCAAAACTCAAGGTCAATGCCCACCAAACCCTTCCAGTATTTTCTGTTGATCATGGGAGTTCTGCGTGCCAAGTTTAGTTCAATTCCATCATTGGTGGAGCTCAGAATGCTCTTTGATTGTAGGTGAACTATAATCCCAGCAACTACAACTCCCAAAGGTATAGGTCTATAATTTCCCCCAAACTCCACCAATGTTCACATTTGGGCATATTAATTATTCATGCCAAGTTTGGTCCAGATCCATCATTGTTTGAGTCCACAGTACTCTCTGGATATAGGTGAACTACAACTCCCAAATTCAAGGTCAATGCCCACCAAACCCTTCCAGTATTTGATGTCATGGGAGTTCTGTGTGCCAAGTTTGGCTCAATTCTATTGTTAGTGGAGT
This sequence comes from Anolis sagrei ordinatus, assembly GCF_025583915.1. NCBI lineage: Eukaryota > Metazoa > Chordata > Lepidosauria > Squamata > Anolidae > Anolis > Anolis sagrei. The sequence goes on along the minus strand of NW_026844367.1, from coordinate 33,914,810 downwards.
TCAGAGTGCTCTTTGAGTGTAGATGAACTATAAATCCCAGCAACTACAACTTCCAAATGACAAGATCAACACACCCCAACCCCACCAGTATTCAAATTTGGGTATATCGGGTATTTGTGCCAAATGTGGTCTAGTGAATGAAAATATATCTTGTATATCAGATGTTTGCATTACGATTCATAACAGTAGCAAAATTACCATTATGAAGTAGCAACGAAAATAATGTTAGGGTTGGGGGTCACCACAACATGAGGAACTGGATTAAGGGGTGACGGCAGAAGGAAGGTTGAGAAACACTGCTCTACAAGGAGACTCAACGCAGCTTTCCAGAATCCCTCACTCAGCATGGCCAATAACAGCTCACTTAATCAAGTTTTAATTGTGTTTCAATGTATGTCCACTATTACAGGAGTTTTGTGACAGTGATTGTCTATTTGCGTATTTGCTTGTTTTTGTCTTTTGATAGTTGTCTTTTACAGTTGATAGGGTCAGTGAACTAATCAATAAACTTTACTTATCAATTCAATAACAGGCCAGGCTAAGGATCTAAACTGATGTTCTGGTTGAACACCCAAAATGGTTTTGTTACATATTTGCTCTTTGTGGAATTTGGACCTAGTCATTAAAATGACCAGGTCACAACTGATAGAAACGGAGATGCTGGAGGGTTGTCTATTTCAGAGAAGATGTGACAGACCTGAAGGGGGTCAAATGATCTGACCTGGCATGATGCAGTTGCTCCTTGCTCCAATTATTTGTGGAGAACGACCCCTGACCTCCCTTCCACCCGTTTTTATATTCTATTAGCATATTTGGGGACTGAACCAGAGCGTGAACCGAGCTGAAAGGCAGACAAAAGGCTCTGGCAGAGGCGCTTGGCGTGTCTGTTTTCATTCCATTAGAAGTCACATAATTTCAATTTCACCCATGAAGTCCCACAAGGCTTGCTTGTGTCCAGACTATCTGGAAGACGGTGTCTCCTAACCAAGTTTCAAGATCTTCCTCCCATGTAGAGCCAGCTTGGCCCCTTCTCTGCTCATTTTCCACCAACAAACATGTCATGGGATGGGTTCGTGATTTATAGTTTTCCAATCATGCCCTACGTACGGCATGTGTATGACAGGGCTGTATACTCTCACCCAACCTATTCAACTTGTATGCAGAACACAACATGCGATGTGCGGGACTTAAAGAATGCAAGGCTGGGGTTAAAATTGCTGGAAGAAACATTAACAACCTTAGATATGCAGATGATACCACTTTGATGGCCGGAAGCGAGGAGGAACTGAGGAGCCTTCTAATCAAGGTGAAAGAAGAGAGTTCAAAAGCTGTGTTGCAGTTAAACATCAAAAACACCAAGATTTTGGCAACAATAATGATTCATAACTGGCAAATAGAGGGAGAAAACATGGAGAAGAGAAAGGTTTTACAGGCTTTCCGAAAAGCAAGTAGGTCTCGGATAGATCGAGTTTCAACTGGCAAGGCATTCCATAAATAAGGGGCCACAATCGAGAAGGCTCTCTGCCTAGTCGAGGACAGATGAGAAGTCCGGATGTTGGGGACTTCAAGCAAATTTTGGTCTTCGGACCGAAGTAATCTCTGGGGTAGGTAGGGGGATAAGCGGGCCCTCAGGTACACCGGCCCCAGACCATGTAAGGCCTTAAAGGTTAATACCAGCACCTTGAAAGTAATCCAGTACTCAATCAGAAGCCAGTGCAGCTTTTGTAGAATTGGGGTGATACGACACCTCGCCGACACCCCGGCGAGAAGATGAGCTGCTGCATTTTGCACCAGCTTCAGTTTCCAGATCACTGACAAAGGAAGGCCAATGTAGAGGGCGTTACAGTAGTCAAGCCTCGAGATGACCGTCGCCTGGATCACCGTAGCCAGGTCGTTCCTAGATAGGTAGGGAGCCAGTCACCTAGCCTGACATAGATGGAAAAACAGCAGAGACCTGGGCCTCCATTGTGAGCAGAGGGTCCAATAAGACACCAAGACTCTTTACAGAAGGTGCCGGACGTAGTGTCTCGCCATCCAAGGTAGGCAGTTGGATCTCCCTCCCACCCGGGCGGCCCAGCCAAAGGATCTCCGTCTTCGCTGGGTTCACCCTCAACCTGCTGGCACGCAACCATCCAGTCACGGCCTCAAGGCACTGATGGTAGCCAGTCTTCCATCCTCAGAATGAGCTGAGTGTCGTCAGCGTACTGGTGGCACTCAAGCCCAAAGCTCCGCACCAGTCAGGTAAGCGGTCGCATATAGATGTTAAAATAATAGAGGAGAGAGAATAGCTCCCTTTGGGAGACGGTAGTTGGGCATCAAAACCAACCTTAAAAATTCTGGCATAGACACTGAGAACTGGGAAGCCCTGGCTCTTGAGCGAGTGTCTAGCTGGAAGTCAGCTGTGACCAGAATTTGAAGAGGCACAAATGGAGGGCGAAAGAGAGAAACGTGCCAAGAGGAATGCGCATCAAGCCAACCCCGACCGGGACCGCCTTCCACCTGAAAACCGATGCCCTCACTGCGGGAGATGATGCAGATGCAAGAATAGGGCTCCACAGTCACCTACGGACACACCACCAGGACACCCATCTTGGAAGACAATCCTACTCGGACAATGAGGGATCGCCTAAGTAAGTAAGTAAGTAATTTATTATTTATTTACAGCATTTATATACTGCTTTTCTCACCCCTAGGGCGACTCAAAGCCGTTTACACATAGATAATGGAAAAAAAAATCAATGCCTTACAACTACAATAGTAAAACCACACTTTAACCATATATCATATTAAAAACAGTACACCATCAAATATCAAACAGTTATTAAAACCATAAAACAATATCATCAGTCGAGTCGCCGTTCCAGTCCTTGTCCCACTAAAACCTGCATACATCTATTGTCCAAAGGCCTGCTCCCAGAACCATGATTTAATTTTTTTTTCTAAAGGTCAGGAGTGAGGGAACAGATCTTACCTCCTCTGGAAGTGTGTTCCGTAGACGGGGGGCCATAGCCAAGAAGGTCCTGCTCCTCGTCCCCGCCAGCCGCATTTGGGCTGGGCCTCCCCAGTTGATCTTAAATTGCGAGGTGGGATGTAGAGGCAGATGCGTTCGGAGAAGTAAGCTGGACCCGAACCGTTTAGAGCTTTATAGGTCAAAACCAGCACTTTGAATTGGGCTCGGAGATGGACCGGCAGCCAGTGGAGCTGGGATAACAGGGGGGTGGTATGCTCCCTGTATGCCGCCCCGGTTAGTAAGCTGGCTGCCGCCCGTTGAACTAATGAAGTTTCCGAACCGTCTTCAAAGGCAGCCCCACATAGAACTCATTGCAGTAATCTATTCGGGATGTAACCAGTAAGTAAGTAAGTAAGTACTCTTGTGGTGCAAAGGTGAATCCAAGCCAGAGTGCAGAAACATGGAGCAAAGCCAGCAAGAAGCAGAAAGAGATGAGTAAAAAAATGACCTATAAAACACACACCACTTTAAAGAGAGCAAAAAGAATCCACGTTTTGGGCCAGCAGGTGGCAATGTGAGGAAGTTGGTGAAATCCTTTTGGTATTATTTCCTGTGGTGCTTAACATCGCTGTTCTCCATATGGGCGTGTGCCTGTGTTTACATATAGATGGTATTATCAATAGCAGTGGTGATAGTTTTCTAGTGACTGGGATGCAGCAAAGGGTGGTGCTGGTATGAAATCAGAACGACAGAGGAAGGGTCTTGTCTCAGACAGAAAGTGCCAAATATGAATTCAACCACTCCAGAAATTTTACCTTTATGCCCCAAATTCCGAGCATTGTGCTTCTGTTTGCTGTATTCGCTCTCCGTGCATCACTCGTTTCCTTGGATGACTACACTCTATTTCTAAATGCTCAATTGAACTTTTAAGTTACTGCAGCCTTCAAAATGTGGATGCTGGAGGACAAAGTTCTTTGGAGGAGACCGTCTTCTTATGCTTTGTGTAACAACTGTGTTTATTATTATTATTATTATTATTATTATTATTATTATTATTTTGCTTAAAGTGCAAAAGACAAAGAGTGAATAAAGTAAAAACAGAATCCAGAGCAGAAGAGAAAACTGGCAAAAGAAGGACAGTTCTTGTGAAAAATTGAGAGCCAAATTGACAAACAAAAAACATGGCTGTGGCTCGCAAATGGGACTTTGAAAAGGAGATGGAGGGCCTGATTCTGGCAGCCCAAGAACAAGCCATTGGAACCAATGCCATCAAAGCCAGAATTGAAAAGTCCACGACAGATCCCAAATGTAGACTCTGCAAGGAAGCAGATGAAACAATAGATCACACCCTGAGCTGCTGCAAGAAGATCGCGCAGACAGACTACAAGCAGAGGCACAACACCCTTGCTCAGATGATTCATTGGAACTTGTGCCATAAATATCATCTGCCTGCGACAAAGAACTGGTGGGATCACAAGCCAGAAAAAGTTACAAAAAATGAACATGTCAAACTACTCTGGGACTTCCAAATTCAGACAGACAGAGTTCTGGAGCACAATACTCCTGACCTCAAGATTGTGTTAAAAAGTAAAGTATGGGTTGCTGATGCTGCAATCCCAGGTAACAGCAGGATTGAAGAGAAACAACTGGAAAAGCTGACATGATGTGAGGATTTACTCTGGCACAAGCCAGTCAAGGTGGTCCCAGTGGTGATTGGCACATTGGGTGCAGTGCCTAAAGACCTTGGCTAGCACTTAAATACAATCGGCGCTGACAAAATTACCATCTGCCAGCTGCAAAAGGCCACCTTACTGGGATCTGCACGCATTATTTGCCAATATATCACACCGTCCTAGCACAGGTTGCCACCCTATACCCCGATCAGATGTGCGACTGACCAGGAGGACCTCTACCTTGTCGGGTAGGGCTGGGCGGTTTCGTTCGTTAATTTCGTAATTCGTTATTAATTCGTTATTTTTTTTATAACGAAGCGATATTGAACCATTCAGGAGCAACTAAAAATCGAAACGAATTTTTCAATTCGTTTCGTAATTGTTTCGAAATCGTTTCGAAATCGTTTCGTTATTATTTCCGCATGTCTGGTGCAAGTTTTATAGTTGTTGTTTGTTTTATCAGTGAAAAAATATATAATTATCACACCAACAGTCAACAACAGAGAGGGAAGCTTCAGAAGTTCCCCCTGTCCCATTTGGAGGTTTTTTTAGCGTATTGCGCGGTCGCGTCTGCCATTAACGAATCGATTCGTAATTGTTTCGTAATTGTTTCGTAATTTCCGAAATTTCATAAATTTTGAACTTTTTTTAAGGAAAATTTCGGAATTCTTTTAAATAACGAAACGCAAAAAACCCCTAAAAACGAATCGAGTTTAGAAACAAATTTTTCTGTGGTTGCCCAGCCCTAGTAATGGGTATTTATTTATTTATTTATTTATTTAGAACCGACACAGCAACCAGGCACTGGTCCAGTATCCAAGGGACTTCCTTGGATTCTGATGGAAAAGAGTAGTAGAGTTGGGTGTCATCTGCGTAGAGGTGGCACCAAACTCCAAAACTCTGGATGACCTCTCCCAGCGGTTTCATAGCTATATGCAAGGTAAAAGACATAGGAATTGGAACGACTGGACGACAAGATGGGACAATGTTTTTTATTAATAGACGCAAATGATCTATGTTTTAATATTCTTGTTATGGTTTTATTTTATGTGTTAATGTTTTTAAATGTTTTATGGTATTTTTGGGCATCGAATCGTTGCCGTTGTAAACCGCCCTGAGCCGCCTGAGGGCTGTAAATACAGTACAATAAATAAATAAATTTCATGTAGATGTTGAAAAGCATGGGGGACAGAATGGAACCTTGTGGGACCCCAGAGATGTTCCCATGCCCCAGGATTCTAGGGAACAGCTTTGTTGTTGACTGCCTCCATGTTATTTTCAACTTCAGGAAGGGGAAAAGCTGCACATCGCGCAAGGCGCTGGTTGCTGGAGCTGATGAACAACTGCACTGCATCCTGTCAGATCCCCAAAATCTGGAGGAAAGCAAGAGTCATCGCCATCTTGAAGCCAGGCAAAGACCGTAATGACCCAAAAAGCTACAGACCAATCTCCCTGTTGTGCCACTTCTACAAAGTTCTGGAGAGACTTATTTTGCATAGAATTATGGAAAAAATAGACCCATGTCTGATCCCACAGCAAGCTGGCTTCAGGAAAGGCAAAAGCTGCACATCGCAAGTGCTGAACCTGACTCAGCACATAGAAGATGGCTTTGAAAGGCAGCAGATCACAGGAGCTGTCTTCATAGACCTGTCCGCAGCTTATGATACTGTGAACCACCGCCTCCTCCTGAGAAAAATGTATAATATCACAAAGGACTACCACCTCACCCGCCTCATAGGAAACCTGCTACAAAACAGGAGCTTTTTTGTTGAGTTCCAGGGCCAGAGAAGCGGAAACGGAAGATGGCGGAAACGGAAGAACAGAAGAACAGCCTGCCTCAGGGGAGCGTGCTTGCTCCATCCGTGTCCAACATTTACACAAATGACCAGCCACTGCCAGAACGGACAGAGAGCTTCATCTATGCTGACGATCATGCCATCACCGCTCAAGCAGGGAGCTTTGAGATGGTTGAACAGAAGCTCTCCGAGGCTCTAGATGCTCTTACTGCCTATTACAGGGAAAACAAGCTGATCCCTAACCCATTTAAAATGCATACATGTGCTTTTCACCTTAAGAACAGACAAGCATCCTGAGCTCTGAGGATGACCTGGGAAGGAATCCCACTGGCGCATTGCAGCGCACCCAAATTTATTTATTTATTTATTTACTGCGCTTATATACCGCAATTCTCAGCCCAAGGGCGACTCATTGCAAATACCTGGGAGTCACTCTGAACTGTGCTCTGATGTACAAGAAGCACTGCCTGAATATCAAGCAAAAAGTGGGCGCTAGAAACAATACCATACGAAAGCTGACTGGCACAACCTGGAGATCACAACCAGATACAGTGAAGACATCTGCCCTTGTGCTGTGCAACTCTGCTGCTGGGTATGCATGCCCAATGTGGAACACATCTCACCATGCTAAAACAGTGGATGTGGCTCTTAATGAGACATGCCGCATTATCATGGGGTATCTGCACCCTACACCACTGGAGAAATATCACTGTTTAGCCGGTATTGCACCACCTGACATCCGCCGGGAAGTAGCAGCCAATACTGAAAGGACCAACGCAGGGACATCTCCAGCCCACCCCCTGTTTGGGTATCAGCCAGCACATCAACAACTTAAATCAAGAAATAGTTTTCTAAGATCTACAGAGACACTCGCTGGAACACCTCAGCAAGCGAGAGTCCAAAAGTGGCAGGCTCAAACCCAGAACCTCAATCAATGGCTGATACCAAATGAGAGACTCCCCCCTGGGCACACAGAAGACTGGGCGACTTGAGGTTGGCTCTGGCACCACGAGATGCAGAGCCAACCTCAAGAAATGGGGCTACAAAGTGGAATCCCTGACATGCGAGTGCGGAGAAGAGCAAACTACAGACCACCTGCTGCAATACAACCTTCTTATAGTGACACCAGAGGCACTCCAAGTGGCCAGCTACTGGTCAAAGGACATCTAATCAACTACCAAGCTTGCAAACTTTGTGTTTAGTTTGTTTGTTTGTTTTTAATGCAATACAACTGTTTGGTTCGCTCCTGACACGATAAATAAATAAATTTCCAACTTATGGTGACTTTAGCATAGGTGTTTCAGGGAGGGAGGGATGGCATGTAATAATGTGTTACTATAGGAAAGACAACAAAGATGCGACCAGGATCGTTGTGTGTAAACCCCGAATATTTCCTTTCAGCAAACCTACGTTTCGCCTGTCTTCTCAGAGCCTCGCAGGAGGCTGTCCAAATGCGGACCTTGAGATACGTGCCCCGCTGAAGTGTCTCTTCCCGCCTTGCCAGCTTCCCCATTGTGTTCTCCTTGTTATACAAGAGGAGAGAAAGCCAAGCCAAGGCTCTACAGAGAGCAAACAATGAGCCCAGCCTTCCCTCGAGGCCACGTTCAGTCAGGCTCCAAAGAGGAACACTCCGGCCTTTCACTCAACCTGAAACATGCCCCCCTGCGTTCATTTCAAACCCCATGCAAGCTGAGTGACGCAAAAGGTGTGGTGCTTGTTCAATCGAAAGAGATTTAAATATGCTTCCAACTGTTCATGCTTTGCATTATAAGGTCGCTGCTTCGAATCCAGGGAGCGGGGTGAGCTCCCGCTGTCAGCCCCAGCTTCTGCCAACCTAGAATTCGAAAACATGCTAAATGTGAGTAGATCAATAGGTACTGCTCCGGCAGGAAGGTAATGGCACTCCATGCAGTCATGCAGCTGTTGAACTTGCTGACCAAAAGGTAAGCGGTAATCAGATCCGGGGAGTGGAGTGAGCTCCCGCTGTCAGCCTCAGCTTCTGCCAACCTAGAATTTGAAAACATGCTAAATGGGAGTAGATCAATAGGTACTGCTCCGGCGGGAAAGTAAAGGCTCTCCATGCAGTCTTGCAGCTGCTGAACTTGCTGACCGAAAAGTTGGCGGTAATCGGATCCAGGGAGTGGAGTGAGCTCCCGCTGTCAGCCTCAGCTTCTGCCAYCCTAGAATTTGAAAACATGCTAAATGTGAGTAGATCAATAGATACCGCTCCGGTGGGAAAGTGACGGCTCTCCATGCAGTCTTGCTGCTGCTGAACTTGCTGACCGAAAGGTTGGCGGTAATCGTATCCAGGGAGTGGAGTGAGCTCCCGCTGTCAGCCCCAGCTTCCGCCAACCTAGAATTCGAAAACATGCTAAATGTGAGTAGATCAATAGGTACTGCTCRGGTGGGAAGGTAACAGTACTCCATGCAGTCATGCAGCTGCTGAACTTGCTAACCAAAAGGTTGGCGGTAATTGGATCCGGGGAGTGGAGTGAGCTCCTGCTGTCAACCCCAACCTAGAATTCGAAAACATGCTAAATGTGTGTAGGTCAATAAGTACTGCTCTAGAGGGAAGGTAACAGTACTCCATGCAGTCATGCAGCTGCTGAACTTGCTAACCAAAAGGTTGGCGGTAATTGGATCCGGGGAGTGGAGTGAGCTCCCGCTGTCAGCCCCAGCTTCTGCCAACCTAGAATTCGAAAACATGCTAAATGTGAGTAGATCAATAGGTACTGCTCCGGCGGGAAGGTAACAGCGTTCCATGCAGTCATGCAGCTGCTGAACTTGCTGACCAAAAGGTTGGCGGTAATCGTATCCGGGGAGTGGAGTGAGCTCCCACTGTCAGCCTTAGCTTCTGCTAACCTAGAATTCGAAAACATGCTAAATGTGAGTAGATCAATAAGTACTGCTCTAGAGGGAAGGTAACGGCACTCCATGCAGTCCTGCAGCTGCTGAACTTGCTGACCAAAAGGTTGGCGGTAATCAGATCCGGGGAGTGGAGTGAGCCCCTGCTGTCAGCCTCAGCTTCTGCCAACCTAGAATTCGATAACATGCTAAATGTGAGTAGATCAATAAGTACTGCTCTAGAGGGAAGGTAACGGCACTCCATGCAGTCATGCAGCTGCTGAACTTGCTGACCAAAAGGTTGGCGGTAATTGGATCCGGGGAGTAGAGTGAGCCCCTGCTGTCAGCCTCAGCTTCTGCCAACCTAGAATTCGAAAACATGCTTTTCCTTATATTCAGATGGAAGCTCCTTTCTTTCCTGTCATTTGAAGCTATTGTTCCATTGCATCCTAGTCTCCAGGGCAGCAGAAAACAAGCTTGCTCCCTTCTCCTGATGACTTCCCTCACCTCTTGATCCATGGCCATTACTTCTCCTCTCAACCTTCACATCTTCAGTCTAAACACGCCCAGCTCTTTAAGCCACACCTCATAGGGCTTGTTCTCCAGACCCTTTATCCCTTGAGTCGCCCTCTTTCTCTGGACACATTCCAGCTTAGAGTCAAAATTTTCCTTCCATTGCGGTGCCCAGAATTGGACACGGTGTGGTTCCAGGTGTGATTCCAATTGAGCAATGGCTTCAAACTACGGGAAAAGAGATTCCATGTGAACATGAGGAAGAACTTCCTAACTGTGAGAGATGGAATAGAATCATAGAGTTGGAAGACACCTTATGGGCCATCCAGTCCAACCCCCTGTTCAGCAGTGGAACTCTCTGCCTCGGAGTGTGGTGGAGGCTCTTTTTTTGGAGGCTTTTAAACAGAAGCTGGATGGCCATCTGTCAGGGGTGCTTTGAATGTGATTTTCCTGCTTCTTGGCAGAATGGGGTTGGACTGGATAGCCCACCAAGTCCTCTGAGGATGCTTGCCACAAATGTAGGTGAAACGTCAGGAGAGAATGCTTCTAGAACAGGGATCCTCAAACTTTATAAACAGAGGGTAACAGTCCCTCAAACCATTGGAAGGCCAGATTATAATTTGGAAAAAAAATGAATGAATTCCTATGCACACTGCACATATATTATTTGTGCAAATAGCACTTAAAAACAATACAATACTTAAAGTGAAGATTTTTTTTTAACAAATATAAACTTATTAGTATTTCAATGGGAAGTGTGGGCCTAATTTGGCTGATGAGATAGGATTGTTGTTGTTGTTGTTGTGTGCTTTCAAGTCTTTTCTACTTTGGTTGACCCTGAACGAGGGCTGGGTAAATGACCTTGGAGGGCCATATCTGGCCCCCGGGCCATAGTTTGAGGACCCCTGATCTAGAACATGGCCAGACAGCCCAAAAAACCTACAGCAGCCCAGTGATTCCGGCCATGAAAGCCTTCAACAATACATCTCAACAAAGGACTCCCCCAGGCAGTAAGAAACCAGACCTTGAAGACTGCTAGGCCATTCAATGCTAATGAAGGTGGCCAACGGAAACATTCACACCTACCTCCAACAGACAAGAGTTCTTTCTCTCACCCTGGACTATCTATCTATCTATCTATCTATCTATCTATCTATCTATCTATCTATCTAGTTTGTATCAAAAGCATTGCATAAATTAGTATAAAATCAATAAAAATAGAAGGAGCGCAGGTGGCTAAATATCTTTTAACCAAAAATGGGCAACAGCAACAGCATTGTCTGTAGCCTCCAACAATCCTTCCTCTGTACATGAGGCAGGGCATAGTGGACAAGCATACAGATGCGGAGTTGTCTGTTCTGCTCCACAGTCACACAAGGTGTGGGATTCTTTTAAGCCGTGCCATTTTGCCAGGTTGTCTTTTGATCTGCCCACTCCACTTCTGAGTCTGTTCAGGAACTTCCACGTTGCCCATTCTTGGTTTGCCCCTGGAGGAAGACCTTCTTTCGTGGGGGGGGGGGGGGGGGGGGGGGGGCATTCATTTGGGGTTTCCTGGTTTAGCTGCCCAGAGGGAGACCCTTTCTGTTGCTGGGGGGACACCAAGAGGAGTGGTAGTTCTCATGAAGCTTTCTCTTGATTTGAGTCTACTGGTAGGAGGCTGGTAGCCATGTAATGGATGGCTTTCACAGGGTTCAACGTTATTTCTCTCACATTTAGCAACAACTTCCCGTTGCACATCGGGGGCGGGGGGGAATGCCAGCTAGCTTGTAGAGCAGTGGTTCTCAACTTTCCTAATGCCACGACCCATTAATACAGTTCCTCATGTTGTGGTGACCCCCAACCATAACATTACGTTTGTTGATGGTGGTCAGGCATCAAAGCCAACCTTAAAAACTCTGGCATAGACACTGAGAACTGGAAAGCCCTGGCCCTTGAGCGCTCTAGCTGGAAGTCAGCTATGACCAGCAGTGCTGGAGAATTTGAAGAGGCACGAATGGAGGGCGAAAGAGAGAAACGTGCCAAGAGGAAGGCACGTCAAGCAAACCCTGACCGGGACCGCCTTCCACCTGGAAACCAATGCCCTCACTGCAGGAGAACATGCAAATCAAGAATAGGGCTCCACAGTCACCTACGGATCCACCAGAACACTGATCCTGATCCTTGAAGACTATCCTACTCGGCCAACGAGGGATCGCCTAAGTAAGTAAGTAAAGTACACAAAGAATGCTCTATCCTACACTTGAAGCCAAACTAATGAGTGGCTTCCCGGATTTTAAGTGTAGCACTCAGTGGAATTTAGTAAATGTGATGAAGTGGACTCTAAAGCATCTTTCTCCACATTGACTGTAGCTAGAAAAAATGGTAGCTAGCTACAGGAGCTGGAAATGGGTGGACTGGGGAGTACAAACTGATCTTGTTTGTCCCTTGGCTGGTTTCCTAGTCAGGAGGAAGGCCAAATAAACAGAACCAGAAGGTTGTAAGTGGAGTGGCTCTTGTGCCTCTGGTGCTTGCTCCTGTTGTGCTTGGACTCTTTCGGTATGTGGAGAGCTTCTCGTGGAAATGTGCATGAAGCAAGAGGAGAAAGGAGGGGGCGGCAAAGGAGAGGAAAGAGGGGAGGAGATTTTCAGGCTCCCGTTGCTATTGTTCTGCTCTGTTTGGTGTCCATGCAATTTTGTCTCCAGGATCTTGCAATAATGACTCATGTGCAGAGTTGCCCACAACACTAAAAGCCTGGGAAAGTGCAAGCCTTAACCTCTTAAAGATATACGCACCCGTAGAGTGACGAACCGAGGAACAAGATAGCCCAGGACAGTGTTTTTCAACCTTCCTAATGCAATTCCTCATGTTGTGGTGACCCCCAACCATAACATTATTTTCGTTACTACTTCATAACTGCAATTTTGCTAGTGTTAAGAAACATCATGTAAAATAGTAACACCAGAGGCACTCCCAAGTGGCCAGCTACTGGTCAAATGACATTTAATCAACTTCAACAATACACTGGCTCAGTTTCGTTGTGCTGATCATGACTGATGGTACTCCTGCTACTAAATGCTGCTGAAAGATAAGATTCAGTGGGACTGCACCTTTTGAGATAAATCGAGGAGCATTGGCAACACTTTTGCATGGCCAATGGTGACATTTCTATTGTGTTGCAGTCTCCATTCCCCAGTGCCACCGCTTTTTCCTGTGCCACCGCCATCATGGTGACTTTAATTAATCTCCAGTGATCAGGAGGTAGACGCACTCCAGGGTTGTTTCCTTGAAAACCAAAGGTTATGGAACCCTCCATTGTCAACCCCACATTCATTATCTCCCGGGTAACTGGATGCAGGCCAAGTCTCCCTAGAGTTAATGATAACGCATGGAGTCAAGGGCAAGGCAGGAACGCCCATTCCGCTACCTGCCAACAATATGCGCCGCTCAAATCTGTGGGCGTTTTGGGTGTGGAAGCCTCGAACCTTATGGTATCTGGGCAGCGGCAATTGAGAAAACCGGTAATTGAAGGTTTCCAAAGAACTTACCTTTCAGCAGGATGTTATCATGTTACTTTCACTGGAAATGATAACACAAAGCATGTTTACTTAAACGTAGGTACAAGCTAGGGAGCCAGCGTAATGTAGCACTTCGCATTGGACCACAATTCTGGAGAGTAGGATTTGATTTTCCTCTTAGCTTACTTACTTACTTACTTACTTACTTACTTACTTACTTACTTAGGGTAAGCTCTTCTGAAGTCCCAGGATTTTTTGCCCCTGTTTAAAACCCGTAATTTAGTGTTGTCTGGGACTTCTGGTAGTTGAAGTTCAAAGCTGCTGGAGGATCCCAGTTTGGGAACCACTGTACTAGAGAAATGGCTTAAAGCCACACAGCAACAAGATGCAATCAAATTGAAGGTTTACTATTTAGTGTATATGTGTTTAAGGTTGTTGCCATTACAGTGTGCCTTCAAATTGGTCCCGACTTCCGGCGGAAACTCAAAATGTGTTGCTGGAAGGGAGTTCTGCCAATGCTACGAACTGCCAAAAGAGAAAAATGAATGGGCCTGAAAGCCAAGAAAGCTTTAACTCTTCCTGGAAACCAGAATGGCAGCTGACGTTACTTCACTTTGGATCTAACATGAGACAATATGACTCATTGGAAAAGATAATAATTCTGGGAAAAATGCGAGTCAGTAGGAAAAGTCAACTGCATCATAGATGGCTTGACTTAGTCATGGTTGTCCTGACTTTGCAAGATGTTTGCAGGGCAGTTGATGGCCGAGGCTCTTGGGAAGGGTCTTTCACTCGTTGGATCACCAAAAGTCAAATCTATACATGTCTATACCAGGACTGTGGCGAAGCAGGCTGGGAGTCAGCTGCATTAAGATCACTTCTGACCAAAAAGTCATGAGTTGGAAGCCAGACCGAGTCGAAGTGAGCTTCCAACCAAAATTGTGTAGCTGTTGGGAATCAGCCTGTGTTTGTGTTTCAGGATCCTGTTGTGGAAAATGATGAGGGAAATTATGAGATAAATGATGGTGCTGAGGCTGAGGTACAAGATGGAGATGGTTTGGTCAATGATTTTCATGCAGACGACAGAGAGGCCCCAGTGCAAAGGGCAGTTTCCCATGAGAATATTCCTGTTGGGCCTAGCAATGATGGTTCACTCCCAGTCTCTGTGAGCTCTCAAGATTTGGGTTTGGAAAACAATCTGACACCTGGGAATTTTAATGAGCAGCCAGATAGGGAGCTGAAGAATAGGCGGCTGGAGATTAACCAGGATTGACAGCAAACTCAGTGTTTATGTCACTCTGAAAGGCTTCATCTAATAAGGGGGAAATGTGGGGGAAAGTGAAACCAATTTCTGAGTTTTGGGGTATAAGGTTTGCCTCAGGGGGAAACCTGTTAGATCGGGCATCGTTTGGAAATCAAGTTCATGTGCCATGGAAATCCTGTTCAAGGGGTCTTGTTCCTGTGGAGTTTTTTAGCCTTTTGGATTGTCTTTGCATCCTGTTGATTCCTGTTTGGATAAATATTGTCTTGAATTGCTTTTTTATCTGGTGTGGACATTGCTTTGTGTTACTACCTTTTATGGGCTTATTACTTTTTGAAACTTTCTTATTTTCTTACAAGCATTTCTTTCTTCTGGCTATTTACTAAGCTTCAATAAAAGAAAATTTGTTTCTTCACTCCTCGTGTGGTATGTTTTAAAGTCAGAGGTCTTTTTCCTGACCTGGAGTGCTTGTTATCGAACTTTGCAGCCCGAAAGACAGTTGCATCTGTCAAGTAGGAAATTTAGGTACCACTTAACTGATTTACGAGGCCATAAAAATCTCCAGGAAGTATGCAAAGAATGAGGAAATACTTCATCAGATTCACAAACAAACAATGAAGCAACAGCTCCCCTGGTGGCCAGAAGTTGGAATGTTAAATAGCCTCTGAGTGTCTATATATGTTGTGTGTTGAATGTTTGCCATGTATATGTACATTGTAATCTGCCCTGAGTCCCCTGCGGGGTGAGAAGGGCGGAATATGAATACTGCAAATAAATAAATAAATAATTTACGATGCCCTAAAAAATCTCCAGCAAGCATGCAAAGAATGAGGAAGTATTTCATCAGTGTCACAAATGGACAGTGAAGCGACAGCTCCCCCGGTGGCCAGAATAGCCTCATGAAAAAGCTGGAATGTTAAATAGCCTCTGTGTGTCTGTCTATATATGTTGTGTGTCTATGGCATTGAATGTTTGCCACGTATATGTACATTGTAATCCGCCCTGAGTCCCCTGCGGGGTGAGAAGGGAGGAATATAAATACTGTCAATAAATAAAATAATAAAAGTGAAAATATGTATGTGTGTGTGGCTAGGGTGTCCATTTACACAGACATGCGCCTGATTCCACAAACAGCGACAGCTCCCACTACTCCTGAGACACCAATGGCCCTCCCTCCAATGTCCACCAAAAACACCATACTGGCCACAGTGGACCACACTCTTGTTATATCCGGAATAGATTACTGCAATGCACTCTACGTGGAGTTGCCTTTAAAGACTGTTTGGAAACTCCAAATAGTCCAACGGGAGGCAGCTAGATTACTCACTGGAGTGTTATACAGGGAGCATACCACCCCCACCACCACCCCCCGCTGTGTTAGCTCCACTAGCTGCCAGTCCAGTTCCAAGCACTATTCAAAGTGTTGGTCTTGACCTATAAAACCCTATACAGTTCTAGCCCAGCGTACCTGGCTGAACGTATTTCCATCTACATCCCACCTCGGAGTTTAAGATCTTCTGGGAAGGCCCTGCTCTCAACCCCGCCTCTGTCGGAAACACGCTTAGCGGGGACGAGGGACAGGGCCTTCTCGGTGGTGGCCCCCTACCTGTGGAATTTACTCCACAGCGAAATTACGTTTTCCTTTGGAAAGAAGTTTAAAACGTGGTTGTGGGACCATGCCTTTGGGTAGAACACTGACAATGACAATGGCAATTTGTCATAATGGAAATGGACTCTGGACAAACTTCTGATGGGAGTCTCTGGCCACAGAATTCAGCTTAGATAAGGCCACCAGGCTGTAATATTTTTAAACAGATTTTAATTGAATTGATTTAATGTTTTTATCTGTATGTAATTATTGGATTTTATTATGCATTTTATTATGTGTATATGGGGGCATTGAATTGTTGCCAGCTGTAAACCACCCTGAGTGGAAATAATAAAAAAATACTGTCAACCACCCAAGTGAAGGCTTTCCAACGGGGACCATTTCACCCTAGATTTCATATATTTCCTCCACCACAGACATCCTAGTGTTCCTTCCTCTCTCCATTGTTGTGAAATTTTCATGAGCCCATCCACTGCCTCTCCCTTAACTCTTTCCTATTATTTTCTATTGCACACAGCAAACAGAGGAATTGATTAGCAACTGAACACACTAGACAGGTTTGGGGAGAATTCACCATGATTCATACGAGTTGTAGATATAGATTGCAGGTGAACTATAGGATATATAATTCACCTGTAATCTAAGAGAACTCTGAACTCCACCAGTGATGGACCTGGAAGTAACTTGGCACACAGAACCCCCATGACCAATACAAATACAGGTCTTTGTAGGGATTTATAGGGGTTGTAGTTCACCTACATAGAAGTTGTAGGTACTGGGATGTATAGTTCACCTGCAATCGAAGAGCACTCTGAACTCGACCAATGATGGGCCTGGAAGTAACTTGGCACACAGAACTCCCATGTCCAATACAAATACTGGAGGTCTTTGGCGGGATTTATAGGAGTTGTACTTCACCTACATAGAAGTTGTAGGTATTGGGATGAAGAGATCACCTGTAATCTAAGAGAACTCTGAACTCCACCAACGATTTTTAGGAGTTGTAATTACATAGAAGTCTATATAACAGACAATGAATATATACCATTTTCCTCAATCATCACTTTTATTTAGCAACGCAAACATGCATATAAGTTGACATTTGACATCTGTTTGCTGCCTGTCTTTTCCATTTGTTGCATAGGAACATAGTCACAATATATAAATCAATGCAGTACAAAAGAAAAAAAGTAATTTTACAAAAGACGACAGCAGAGCAAACAAAGACCAAAATACGGCTGTACAACTGCAATACTTCAATGTAGTGATTTTTTAAAAAAAAATCCCAAAAAGTGACCCATGGAAGCAATGAAGTGCTGTTGGGAAAACGGATGAGGAGAAAAATGACCAGAACGGTCACCTTTTGCCCCAAATTGAGGATAAATGTGTAAACAGGTATAATATCCACATACTTTCATTCATGTAGTCACACAAAATATATATGCCCCTATAACAGTCTTATTATATATGTACGTGCAAGTAATTATACACAGTATACTAGGCATAGTTTTGAGAGAAATGGGAGTTAAGAATGGTCAACACGTTGCATTTGCGGCACAGAAAGGTTCTCGAATGCTTTCCTCTTGACTCCATAGTATTGCTGGCAACTCCAAACCTGAGTCTAGGATGGAGGAGATGAAGGAGATTGAGGTTTAGCATCTTCAAGGCTAAATAAGGTTTAGCATCTTCAAAGCTAAACAAATAACAAATGATTGAGCGCATGAATGTGCCCTCCTTCCTCATCACACAGAGTCTCTCTGTGCCACCATCAGACGGTTCTGGAAGGTGCCAAAGCTGGTGAGTTTGTGCCCTATGCGCTGGTAGGTCTAGTGCTGATGGTGAGGTACTTTCCAAGATGTGGCAGTAAAGTGCACTTGTGGGTGGTTTCACATGCATTATGGGGGACACGGAAAGAGCCACCTCGAAGACTGAGTAAATACAGTCAGGCATCCCCCGGCCATGTTTCTTGTAAACGGCTAATCTTTCCAAATCCAAAAGCATTGTTGTTTTTTAACATGCATTATGAGGAGCGTTCATTAAAGATTTCCCTTGAACCACTTCTATTTGTTACAGGATGCTGAAATTGCACATGTGTCGTGACATAAGTCTCTATAGGTTACATGCCAATTTAGAACTCTGAACTGATAATAGTCTTGATGTTACAGGTGCGGAAGTGGTGTGAGGTTTGAGAATTGACCCAGTGGAAACCAGAGTAGTCCTCAAGTTCCTTTCCTTGAAAGGCTGCACACCAAAGGAGATGTTTGATGAGATGAACAAGGTTTCTGATGAGGATTCCTCTTCAGATGATGGAGTCAAGAACTGGCCTCGTCCATTCCAATGTGGTTGGACTTTGGTGCAAACAGCTCCAGTTTTTGGGCAACCCCACTCTGCTATTGTTGAACACACCATCCAGCAAGTGGAGGACGCCATTTTGGAAAATCACAGTGGAACCATTTATCACCTAGCCCAAAATGTCAATATGAGTGTAATGATAGAAGTCTCTCTAGATTACGTGCTAATTTATAACCCAGAACAGATAACGATCTTGATGTTTCAGGTGTTGAAGTGGAGTGAGGTTTGAGAATGGACCCAGCGGAGCAATCCTCAAGTTCCTTTCCTTGAAAGGCTGAACACCAAAGGAGGCATTGGATGGGATTAAAGAGGTTTATGGTGAGGATTCCCCATCACATGACGGAATCAAGAACTGGCATCGTCAATTCCAATGTGGTTTGACTTCGGTGGAAACAGCTCCCATTCCAGGGTGACCCCACTCTATTATTGATGAACACACCATCCAGCAAGTGAAGGTCACCATTTTGGAAAATCGCCACATAACTATTCTCCACCTAGCCCAAAATGTGAAGATGAGTGTGGGGTCCATGGAAAAAGTCACCCAATACCATCTTCCCATACGTAAGGTCTCTGCTCACTGGGTCCCCCAGCTACTCACACCTTTCCAGAAGCAGGAACGAGTTGAATGCTCTCAGGCTCTCTTGATAATGATGTGCCATGGAAACCAGGAGACTGATCACACAGGGTAAAAGCTGGGTCCGTCACTATGATCCTGAGACTAAAGTCCAGTCAATGCAATGGAAGCATCCTGACTCACCGCCTCCAAAGAAGGCACGTGCCCAATTCTCAGCAGGCAAGGTCATGCTCACAGTATTTGGGGACCAGCACGGAGGAGTATGGATGGATTTCCTAGCAAAGGGAACCATGTGAACATTGGGGGAGACCAGGCTTCACTGTTGTGGACATTGCAGGAGGCCATCACAACCAAGAGACAATGTGGCATGCTCCCCAAAGGTGACCACCTTCTGCAAGACAATGCATCAGTTCGCAACTCACCTGTTGCCTAAATGGAAACATGCTCCTGTGTCTTTGAAATTCAACCACATCCCCCTTATTCATCTGACCTCACACCATTGGACTTCCACCTCTTTCCAGCAAGGAAGTTGTTTTTGAATGGCAAGCATTTCTCAGACGATGAGACTCTGATTTCCGAAGTCACAATATGGCTTTTGGAGCAACCTGTTGAATTCTACAAGCGAGGTGTTTACAGTTGCTTAAAAAGATGGGAGAAGTGTGTGTCCCGAGGTGGCACCGATGGAGAGAAGGACTCAGAACTGGGTCAAAGTTCATTGCTCTCACTCCACAGGAAGTGGGTCAGGGGAAACCTTTAATGAACGCCCCTCATAGAAATCAGAGCTAGTTGCCACAGTTGTTGGCCCGTTTCTCCAGCAAGCAAAAGACTTTGCATGTGTGCTTTAGAGCTGACAGAACCAAGGAAGCTTGAAATCCCTTGGAGATTAATGCTTTAACATTTTTTACACAACAGTCTTGACAACTTTACAGATAACTGCTACATACAATTGAATAGTCTGGGGAGAAAGTGGGGTGCACAGGAAAACAAATACATCTGCTCTTGTGTCTGGCTGGCAGGAGCATCCGCCCTTACACATCTGAAATACAACTTCTAATCAAATTGAAGGCATTTTAGTCATTTGTCAAACCATTGCAAACAAAGCTACAATGAGGTTTTGCCATTCTCTCTTGTTGCCAGACAGAAGACTGCTATTAGTAAAACCTGAGTGTGTTTGAATATACATAGTATCCTGTCTGAAACTGAAAAGAAAGCACATTGTTTCTTCAAATCTACTGAGGCACATCAGAAGCATTGTTCACACTTCCTCCAGATTTCAAAATAGCAACGTTCCAAATAAATAGAAATAGCAGTATTCCCCTTTCTGTTTACAAAACGAGGCTTCAATGCCCATTTGCCCTTTTATGTTACTTGGAAACTATGAGGTTGTAAAGTCAGTTTAGGGATCAGAGAATTGCAAAGTTGGAAGGGACAAGCAAGGGCCATCTCCTTCAACCCGCTTTCGTTTACACAACAAAAGAACTCCTACATGCAGTAGAGTCTTGCTTATCCGACCTTCGCTTATCCGACATTCTGTCTTATCCGACGCTCGGATAATTGAGACTCTACTGTACTCCCCTCAAAGTGTGGAGAGATCATCGACCTTCGGAGAATCTCTTTGACTGTAAGATAGCTCTTAACTGTAAAAAAGATCATTCCAAATGTTCAAGTGGAATCTCTTTTCCTGTAATTTGAATCCGTCCATTTGTGTTCTAGTCTCTGGAGCAACAGAACACCCAACCTGGCTCCATCCTATCAGATATTTAAATGTAGCTTCCCCTTCCTATAGGATAGTGGTTCTCAACCTGGGGTCCCCAGATGTTTTTGGCCTGCAACTCCCAGAAATCCCAGCTAGTTTACCAGCTGTTAGGAATTCTGGGATTTGTAGGCCAAAAACATCTGGGGATCCCAGGTTGAGATCCACTGCTACAGAATAACAGTCATCACTCATTTCTGTCAAGTCTATGACATCCCTGGTTGGGAAAGATCTGGTGGCAAACCTATAGCCAACTGGCATTGAGTAAGACTAGACTAAGTGAACCCATAGTCTTGTTCAGTTGTTCCCAACTTTTGGGCCACCAGGTGTTTTGGACTTCAGCTTCCACAATTCCTAACAGCTGATAAAATTTATTTATTTATTTACGTCACTTCTATCCCGTCCATATCAGCCCGAAGGCAACTCAGGACGAAGTACAAATCGGCAACAATTAGATGCCATATATAAAAATATATATGTTGGTTAAAAGCAAAAAATCACATCACAATACATTTAAAAACCATAAAAACAATAACAATAAAAATTATAAAAACTATGTCTTCTTGTTCAATTCCTCATGCGACGATACTCACGTGAGTATCGTCATGTGATTTCTGGGATTTCTGGGAGTTGAAGTCCAAAACACCTGGAGGCCCAAAGGTTGGATCTTAGGAAACAACCATGGTCTAGCAGTCAGTTCAAAAAAGTGGCCTTTTCAACCTCTGAGTTGAAGGCAACATTATTTGAATGACTCAAGTCAACCAAGACATGGAATCACTCAGGGCTAACCATTCTGAACTTACGTCAGCATTACGTCTTTGGTATATTTTGGACTACTGGAAGTCAGGTGCCTCTGAAGGACTCGTCCCCATAAGCAACTGGTGTGGTTTTCTCCTGGTGTTAGTGGGGCAATGCTTACTTGAAATGCCTAAGGCATAGAATCATTCGCTACTGAGAAAGGGAAGAGATGTCTTGGAGAGAGAATAATGTTCTCTTAAGGAATTCCATAACAGAGGTTTATAGGTTACTAGCCGTCCCCTGCCATGAGTTGCTGTGACCCAATCTGTATATATGTGTATTGTGTGTGTATATATTTATATATGTGTGTATATGTGTGTTTGCATATATAAATATATATATGGGTGTATATGTGTGTGTGCATAGGTGTGTATACATATGTGGATATATGTGTGGATATATTTGTGTGTTTATATGTATATATGTATATTGTGTATATGTGTGTGCTTGTCTATATGCATATTTGTGTGTGTATATGTGTATGTATGTGTGCATGTGTATATTTGTGTGTGTTAATGTGTATATGTATATATGTGTGTATGTATATGTATGTGTGTATATTTGTCTGTGCTTGTGTATATATGTGTGCATGTGTATATGTATTTGTGTTTATATTTGGTGTAATTTTGGGGTTTTTAAGTCCGTTCTGCTGGGGGGGGGTTGTTTGTTTGTGTGTGTTTTTAAGGGTGATGAACACTCGTTGAACTGTTAGGTGTCTTGTGTCCAAATTTGGTATCAATTGGTCCAGTGGTTTTTGAGTTATTTTAATCCCACAAACGAACATTATATGTTTATTTATAGAGATATGAGATCTTATAATCCCTTATAGTATCCGTCACCAAGACACTTGGAAGGCCATCATCCTTTGACAACAAGGGATTGCCTTAGTAAGTAAAGTATAGTCCCTTATTTCTCACCTACTGCCTAAATACTCATTCCTATCTAATCATAAGTCTATTCCTATTGCGATATTCCCATTGTTTATACCATTTTGTAGGCAATTAATAGTCTCTCTTGGCTATTCTGAATGCATCTCAAGTAGTTACAACTACCAAAATGACTTGGTTTGATGATTTCTGAGTGAGAAAGTACTTTGCCTCTGATCATTGGTACGCATGGCTGGTCTTGTTCGATGTTGCTGTGTCTCTATAAACAACATTGTGCCTTTTCCTGAATGTACAAAGTTTGTGGCAACTTATTGTGTGAAACAAACAAACATGTGACCAAATCGTGGTAGGTCAATAATGATTCCTTGCTTAGCCAAAACATGAACTTCTGAAGCCAGTGTGCATTTATAGAGTGTGACCTTTGTTTATACATCCTGGAATGCAATCTCATCATCTACATTATGTGACTTTATGTATACGGTAGAGTCTCGCTTATCCAACCTTGGCTCATCTGACGTTCTGTATTATTATCCAATACAGTCTGCCTCCCCCCACAGCTATTTCAATATATTGCGATGTTTCTGTGCTCAATTCATAAATACAGTAATTGCTACATAACGTTATCATGTACTGAACTGCTTTTTTCTGTCGATTTCTTGTAAAACATGATGTTTTGGTGCTTAATTTGTAAAATCATAATGTAATCGTGCAAAGATACAGAATGGGGGACGCCTGGCTCGAGAGCAGTACGTGTGAAAAAGATCTTGGAGTCCTAATGGACAACAAGTTAAACATGAGCCAGGAATGTGATGTGGCGGCAAAGAAAGCCAATGGAATTTTGACCTGCATCAGAAGGAGCCTAGTGTCTAGATCTAGGGAAGTCATGCTCCCCATGCTCTATTCTGCTTTGGTTAGACCACACCTGGAATATTGTGTCCAATTCTGGGCACCACAATTCAAGAGAGATATTGACAAGCTGGGATGTGTCCAGAGGAGGGCGACTCAAATGATCAAGGGTCCGGAGAGCAAGCCCTATGAGGAGCGGCTTAAAGAGCTGGGCATGTTTAGCCTGAAGAAGAGAAGGCTGAGAGGAGATATGATAGCCATGTATAAATATGTGAGAGGAAGCACAGGGAGGAGGGAGCAAGCTTGTTTTCTGCTTCCTTGGAGACTAGGACGCGGAACAATGACTTCAAACTACAAGAAAGGAGATTCCATCTGAACATGAGAAAGAACTTCCTGACTGTGAGAGCCGTTCAGCAGTGGAACTCTCTGCCCCGGAGTGTGGTGGAGGCTCCTTCTTTGGAAGTTTTTAAACAGAGGCTCTATGGCTATCTGTCAGGGGTGCTTTGAATGCAATATTCCTACTTTTTGGCAGAGGGTTGGACTGGATGGCCCATGATGTCTCTTCCAACTCTATGATTTTATAATTCTATAATTTGACGTTGAATAGGCTTTTCCTTAATCCCTCCTTATTATCCAAAAATTTGCTTATCCAGTATTCTGCCAGCCCACTTATGTTGGATAAGCGAGACTCTACTGTATTTAGCTAAACAGCAGAGACACTAAGAAATCCTGTTGATGATTTGCAGAGATGTGTTACAGAATACCAGCAAAAGTGCCGATGTGATGCACCTTGGGACTAATTCACATTGGGACTGTTGCGCATTGGTTCCATTGTGTCAGGAGTAGTTTGTTCACTCCGCTATGTAGTAATATAACAGCAGCCTTCTGCAAAATATCAACGTCACAAAACTGCCCAATTCCAATACCCACGTTAAATCTTCTTATATAGACACAAGTCAACAACAGGATTCTAGACATTGTCCCTGGCAATGGAAAGAATGCAAAATATCTAAGAACCATTTTTGCATGTACCAAGAAATTAAGTTAAGTTATGACATATTATTTTCCTCTGACAATTAAAGTACAGTACATTTCTGTTTTCTGCTTTGTTTTGTTTTTTTAATGACCCGGAAAAACGGATTTATTGCAAAGCAAGAAGGAAGCCCTTGCTCAAGACACTTTGGAATGTAAAATAGGATTTGTGGAGAGGATTATACCTTTCGTAAACAGTAGTGGAATTTGTTTCCTTGTGCTACAGTCAACTGCATCGATATTTACAGTAATAGGAAAAATGGGATCACTAAAAACAGAGCACCTGAATGTTTAATATACAGCACTGGAACAGAGCCAAGCCAACAATCATGAGTTTGCTCTGATTCATAAATATCTTCCCATAAAAAAAAAACAACAACAATATTTATTACGGCCCATAGACCACTTCTCGGCCTTTTGGCTAAAATCAAATGTATCTTCCGATATATATATTCCCCTCTCCCCATCTATATACACAAGAGGGACCTTGTTATTGTTGGGTTGTTGTAGGTTTTTTCAGGCTATATGGTCATGTTCTAGAGGCATTCTCTCCTGACGTTTCGCCTGCATCTATGGCAAGCATCCTCAGAGGTAGTGAGGTCTCACCTCATTAACTCTGAGGATGCTTGCCATAGATTCAGGTGAAATGTCAGGGGAGAATGCCTCTAGAACATGGCCATATAGCCCGAAAAAACCTACAACAACCCAGTGATTCCGGCCATGAAAGCCTTCGACAATACCTTGTTATTGTTGTTGGCTTAGCAAGATATTGGAGAAGAGCCTGTGTATGTAGTCTTCCCAAAACTTTTGTTGGCTTATCTCCCCTTTTACCCAGTTTGGAAAGCCTAGATCAGTTGCTGGTTTGAAGCATCTCCTCTTATAGACCCCAGAGCCAATTCAGATGTATGTGAATAACAGGTCTTCAATGTGAGTATACCTCAAAAGATGCCTGAGTTGCGTAAGGATGCAACTCCATGGAGAAAACTTGCAAGCTTTTGAGTAAGTATAATAAGAGAAGCCTAGCAACTCTGTATTAATAATGTCTGTAAAAGGCTTTTCACATATCTCTTTTGTTGGGTCAGGGTGTTTATTTTTGAATTAGTCACCTAATATATATCTATATACATAATAAAAGTGAAATTATGTGTATGTGTATGCGCGGCTGGTTTGTCCACTTACACAGTCAGGCTCCTGTCTCTGTAAACAGCTCTAGCTCCCACTACTCAGGAGACACCAAAGACCCTCCCTCCAATGATACTGCAGGTTATAGAGAGCACTGTAAACATGTCCAAGAGTCCTGCCAATGTCCTCCACAAACACCATACTGCCCACCACCCAAATGAAGGCTTTCATACAGGGACAGTGCTATATTCTGCCTTGGTTAGACCACACCTGGAATACTGTGTCCAATTCTGGGCACCATAATCGGAGAGATATTGACAAGCTGGAATGTGTCCAGAGGAGGGCGACTAAAATGATCAAGGGTCTGGAGAACAAGCCCTATGAGGAGCGGCTTAAAGAGCTGGGCATGTTTAGCCTGCAGAAGAGAAGGTTGACAGGAGACATAATAGCCATGTATAAATATGTGAGGGGAAGTCACAGGGAGGAGGGAGCAAGCTTGTTTTCTGCCACCCTGGAGACTAGGAGGTGGAACAATGGCTTCAAACTATAAGAAATGAGATTCCTCCTTAACGTTAGGAAGAACTTCCTGACTGTGAGAGCCGTTCAGCAGTGGAACTCTCTGCCCCGGACTGTGGTGGGGGCTCCTTCTTTGGAAGCTTTTAAACAGAGGCTGGATGGCCACCTGTCAGGGGTGCTTTGAATGCAATTTTCCTGCTTCTTGGCAGAATGGGGTTGGACTGGATGGCCCACGAGGTCTCTTCCAACTCTATGATTCTATAAACTGGGAGGTAAAAACCCGCGAAACAGTGAGTCTGCAAAAAGCAAACTATGAAGTAGCGAGGGAACACTGTAATTCCCCTTTGTTTGTCTGTTAACCAATGCAACAGGTGTTTGTGAATCCAATGTAGTTACATAGAATCTGTATGTCTATATGTCCAATGCCATTCTTTGTGCAAACATTCTGATGCCCTCTCACGCTGGAAATTGCAATTAAAAGAACCAATGCTTTAAAGCAGGGGTCCTCAAACTTTTTAAACAGATGGCCAGGTCACAGTCCCTCAAACTATTGGAGGGCCAAATTATAATTTGAAAATAACAAGAATGAATTCCTATGCACACTGCACACATCTTATTTGTTGTTCAAAAAACACTTTAAAACAATACAATAATTAAAATGGAGAACAATTCTAACAAATATAAACTTATTAGTATTTCAATGGGAAGTGTGGGCCTGCTTTTGGATGATGAGATAGGATTGTTGTTGTTGTGTGCTTTCAAGTCGTTTCAGACTTAGGTTGACCCTGAGCGAGGGCCAGGTAAAGGACTTTGGAGGGCCATATCCGGCCCCCGGGCCGTAGTTTGAGGACCCCTGCTTTAAAGCTATTGAAAAGTTATTCATGCCAGTTGTTCCCCAGTGTAAGAACATTTCCCTAACTTTTTTGAAGGGAGGGAATTGATTAAGGCCTCTAGTTCACTGCTGTGATGGTTTTCACCTTTCCCAATCAAATTCATTTTAATACAGATATATAGTAATATATATATATATATATAAAAGTATCAAACTTCGTAGACAATTTCTGTTGCAACAGGAAGCTGGTATTGATAGAAGCATCTCAGTGTGAAGTGACCCAAAACGAAAATGAGAGTGACTGGAGGAGAACGATAGAGGGTCCAAGGTCTCCAAGAGTATTGACCAGCCGTGAAACCACAGCATCTGAGTGCCAAGTCATGGTTTCCCCTTCGGCGTGTGCTGTGAAAACAACAACAACCACTCGGCACCACTGTTCTGAGTGCAAATATCTTTCCAAAGCGAGGCTGCAAGAGGAGCGTGCGTCTTCATTGTACTTCACCGAACAACATAAATACATATCCCTGAGAAAGATGAGAGGAGGTGGCGGGTTTGTTTTCTTTTTTGACAGTCCAACCTGGTTGAATGAAGCTGTACAGGCATTCCTGCTTTGCCATCGCTTCCTACAAAAAAGGCATTGACTCCTGAGTGAAACTCTTCGTTAAAAAAATAGATTTTAAAAATCCTGGCAACAGGAGCATTTTCTTAAGGCTTTGAAGGAAAAGGATGGGAAGAGCAGATCTTGACGGGAATAAGCTGCTGTCAAGGATGAGGCCCTTCGGTGCCGGATTAGGAAGACCCCTGTATTTGCCAGGCATGCGTTCCCAGCTGGACCGCAATTACCTGAGACCGCAGATATGAGCGCACACAATTTAATTTCCTGACCTCTAGTCCCATAGAGTTGCATTCAAGGATCTAAAGACCTTGGTTATAAGCAAACACTATTAAATTACATGACCTCTAATCCCATAAAGTTGTATTGGAGGATCTAGAGACCTTGGATACCAGTGAATGCCATTTATGGAGCCCCCAGTGGCACAATGGGTTAAACCCTTGTACTGGCAGGTCGGATGTTCAAATCCAGGTAGAGCATGAATGAGCTCCTTCTGTCAGCTTTAGCTCCCCATGCAGGGACATGAGAGAAGCCTCCCACAGGACAGTAAAACATCAAAATATCTGAGCGTCCCCTGGGCAGCGTCCTTGCAGACAGCCAATTCTCTCACACCAGAAGCGACTTGCAATTTCTCAAGTCGCTCCTGTGTCGGAAAAAAATGGACTTCTAATCCCAGAATACCATCGCAATACCTCTCTACGATTTTGTTATGTCCTTCAGAGCAAATCTTTCATAACTTCTGATACATTTTCCCTAGGAAAATGCAGATATGGAGTTCACGGTTACATGGGTCTTGCTGTCCGTCATAGGAGGCTAATTCAGCTCTGTTGAATATTTTCTTCTCCAGAGTTCCAGAGAGGGAAAGAGTCCTCCATTTTGGGGTGGGAAGGGATGTAGAGGAGTCTTTCCAAGGAAACGAGAAGCAAAGTGTGCAATGCAAATAGCTCCAAATCCTAGAATTGGGTACAACAAGGAGGAGGCCAAAGTGCAAGCATCTCAGGGGGAGCTGGCGGGGCTGGTGGTGGGGCTGGAGGCGTCCGAGCGGCTGTAGTCACTCACAGACCCGGTCCTGGAGCCGCTCCCACCCCTCCGCTTGAGCATGCTGGGGTGGAAGTTAGCGTGCCGGCGAGCGTGCTTCGTCAGGTGGTCGCTGCGCATGAAGCGCTTCTCGCAGAGCGGGCAGCCAAACTTTTTCTCCCCAGTGTGGGTGCGGAAATGCCGGGCCAGCTCATCCGAACGGGCAAATTTCTTGTTGCATTCCTCCCAGCGGCATTCGAAAGGCCTCTCCCCTGCCAAGAGAAGAAAGTAAGAGTCTCAGACCAGGGTAGTGATGTTGTTATCCTATTTGCATTCAAAAGGGATCGCAGGGTGCACCTGCGCTGTAGAATTTGAGGAGATTATCACACCACACTGTCAAAGCACTGCTATTCTGCTTTAAATCCTATGACTGCCTCCTTTGGAATTCAGAGGTTTGTAATTCAATGAGGCTGAGAATTTTAAAGGCCTTTACCTAAACTGCAGATCCCAGGGTACCATACCAGTAAAAGTGAAATAATGCACTTTAACAGCATAATGTGATAATCTCCATTACATAAACTGCAGATCTCAGAATACCATTGTAATAAAAGTGAAATAACGCACTTTAACAGCATAGTGTGATAATCTCCTTTACCCCAACTGCAGATCCCAGGATACCATAGCATTAAAAGTGGAATAGCGCACTTCAACAGCATAGTGTAATAATCTCCTTTACCTAAACTGCAATTCTCAGGATACCATCGTAGTAAAAGCGGAATAGCATGCTTTAACAACATAGTGTGATAATCTCCTTTACCTAAACTGCAGATCTCAGGATACCATGGTAGTAAAAGTGGAATAGCGCACTTTAACAACACAGTGTGATTATATCCTTTACCTAAACTGCTGATCTCAGGATACCATGGTAATAAAAGTGGAACAGCGCACTTTAACAGCATAGTGTGATAATCTCCTTTACCTAAACTTCAGTCATCAGGATACCACTGTAGTAAAAGTGAAATAGTGCGCTTCAACAGCATAGTGTGGTAGTCTCCTTTAACTAAACTGCAGATCTCAGGATGCCATAGCAGTTTTATTAACGTCTTAATGAGGCATTTAATTACTGCCAATTTTGAAGCCGCTCTGAGTTCCCTTCAGGGTTGAGAAAGAGAGGGGTGTAAATACAGTAAATAAATAATTTCCAATTTATTTATTTCCAACATTTCTACCCCACCCCTCTCAACCCCCGAGGGGGGACTCAGAGCAGCTTAAATAAAGACATATACATAATAAAAGTGAAAAATGTGTATGTGTGTATGTGGCGAAGGTGTCCACTTCCATAGACAGCCTCTGACCCACCAAAACAGTCTATAGTTCCAAGTGCTGAGAACCCTCCAGAGGCACTCCCTCAACTGACATTGCGGGTTAGAGCGAACGCCATGAACATGTAGCCCCAGAGGCGGCCCTAGGTAATTTTCAATGGTAAGCAAACAGTATTTTGCCCCCCCCCCCCCGCCAACCAATCATTGATATATATTTTCTGTTTGTCGTGGGAGTTCTGTGTGCCATATTTGTTTCAATTCCATCATTGGTGGAGTTCAGAATGCTCTTTGATTGTAGGTGAACTATACATCCCAGTAACTACACTTGCCGCACTTGCTTCCTTGCCTGGCCTGCTTTGGGTCCGGAGGCGTGCCTGAAGACCCCGGCGTGTGCACCAAAAGTCACCTCTTCTCCTGACTTTCTCCTCAGCCATTGGGACCAAGAGAGAGAGAGAGAGAGAGGTGGAGATGCCCACCTTTCCTGAAGGTAGGTGCAAAAACAAAGGAGGGAGCGGAGGTGGGAGATACCTCCAGCCGGAGGGGCTCTCTCTCTCTCTCTCTCTTGGTCCCGATGGCTGAAGAGAAAGTCAGGAGAAGAGGCGACTTTTGGTGCGCACGCTGGGGTCTTCAGACACGCCTCCGGACCCGAAGCGGGCCAGGCGTGGCGGCCCCCTTGGCCCCCCTGCGGA
The DNA here is from genome assembly GCF_025583915.1 of Anolis sagrei ordinatus. Lineage (NCBI taxonomy): Eukaryota > Metazoa > Chordata > Lepidosauria > Squamata > Anolidae > Anolis > Anolis sagrei. The sequence continues at coordinate 33,884,317 of NW_026844367.1, read as the reverse complement.
TTGGGGAGAGGAGAGGAGGCGGGTGGAGCGCCGGGGGATCGGGAAAGGGAGCCGGTCATGGGGAAGGGATCAAACGCGGAGAACGATTGAGCGCCGGCTCTGCTCGTGCACCCGGTGGCCAGGTGGAGCAGGAACGAGAGGGGCTAGGCGAGGCTCAAGGGCCCGGCCCCTTTGGGAAGAGGATCGCCCGGCAGCGAGGCAAGAAAGCCGAGGCTCCCCCCGGACTGCTAGGGCTGTTGTGAGCTGAGGGGGCGCTCCTCAAGTGGCGGTCGAGGGGCATTTACAGAGGCGCCTCTGCACCCCTGGCAAAAAAAAGTGTTCTGCGACCGCTTACTTCGCGTAATGGACGAGCCGCCCCTGTGTAGCCCTGACCCTCCAAACACTACAGCTCACCACCCAAGGAATGCTTTCATTCAGGGATAGTTTCATCCTAGATTTGACATGTTTCCTCCAGCACAGACAGGCATTCTTGTGTGGAATTTGCATGACCCCACCCACTGCCTCTCCTTTAATCCTCTCCTACCCTTTCCAATAGCACTCAGCAAACAGAGGGCATGATCAGCAACCAAATAGGCTGGAGGGATTTGGGGGAACTAACTCAACAGGATGGAAGTTATAGTGCACACGGCATCAGAGCATTCTGACCCCCTTTGATAATGGACCTGGGCCACATTTGGCACTCAGATCCCCCATGACCAGGTTTGGGGGGATTTATAAGAGTTGTAGTTCACCTACAGCCAGAGTACTGTGAACCCAGTCAATGACGGATCTGGAGCAAACTTGCAGCACAGACCCAACATGGCCAACTCTGCATACTGGCAGAGCCTGGTGTGATTGCCCTGGGAATCTGGGAGTTGTCGTTCACCCTTATCCAGAGAGCACTGAACCCAGCTGATGATGGATCTGGATCAAACTTTTCACACAGAACCAACATGGGCAACTGTGATCATTGACTGGGTTTGTGGGTGATTGCCCTGAGAATCTGGGAGCTGTAGTTCACCCTTATCCAGAGAGCACTGAACCCAGCTGATATCAGATCCAGACCACACTTGTAACACAGACCCAACATGGCCAACTTTGAGTCATGGCAGGATTTGGGAAGGATTGACCCATGATTCTGGGAATCCCACATCCTTATGCATTTTCTAATGGGATCATTCAACAACAACAAAAGAAGGAAAGATTGGCTTTTTTCTAATAAATAGCATTATACATTACCAAACTGATATTACCAAACTTCAAAAAACAAACAATGCCTTTCTCAAATAACTCGGGCACCGCCGGGTCCCAAAGCCAGTAAATAAATAAAAGTGAGAGCATATTTCACAAATGAAAAAAAGGGAATGTTCGTTAGTGTGCATCAAGCCCACTTAGCACTTTTGTCTACTATTTACTGCATGCTTGACTTAAGAGTGCGTAACATCTAATGGGTAATCTGCCTCCAAGTCAGGCATGATCCCTCTCTCACCGTCCCTCCCCTTCCATTGTTTGGTTCTTTATTTTTAAACTGAATCCCCGTTTCTATGGAGTTTCTCAGTGCATGGGAGGAGGCATCCTCAAGACCATTGGGGCATCCTATTTGTGGGCCACCAGTTTCGTGGGCTTTGACAGGGAGACAAATGAGGAGGCGTGGCGAGGTTGTTGGCTCCTTTTCCTCCTTGAATTATGTCTGCCATATTCCTCTTACGTTAATATAGAACGGCCACTCCACAGCTCCAGTCAAATCAGGCACAAAATCAGAAAGGACAATGGCAAGCCTTCATCCAAAATCCCTTACTTTAGATAGATTTGCATATCTATCGACCTATATATAGATTAAAATGTAATGTTCGTTTGTGGGATTAACATAACTCAAAAACCCTTGGCGAATTGACACCAAATTTTACACAAAACACCTCTCAGGCCAACAAGTGACCATCACTTATGAAAATACTGAAAAACACAGCAGAAGAGACTTCAAAAGCCAAAAAATAAAAAAAATACATTACAACGCATGCACATAACCACATTCACCAAGACAAGGGGTGGTGGTGCAGTGGGTTAAACCCCTGTGCCTGCAAGACTGAAGAGTGACAGGTCGCAGGTTCGAATCCAGGGAGAGGCAGATGAGCTCCCTCTATCAGCTCCAGCTCCTCATGCTGGGACATGAGAGAAGCCTCCCACAAGGATGATAAAAACATCAAATCATCCGGGCATCCCCTGGGCAACGTCCTTGCAGATATACACATATATACACATGTAAACATATATACACACACAAAACACATATACACAGACAGGGGACGGTTAGTTCTATATAAATAAAAATGTAATGTTTGTTAACTCAAAAACCACTGAGGGAATTGCCACCAAATTTGGACAAAATACACTTATTAACCCAAGGAGTAACCATTAGACCAAAAATTGGATTTTGTCATTTGGGAGTTGTAGCTGCTGGGATTTATAGTTCACCTACAATCAAAGAGCATTCTGAACCCCACCAATGATGGAATTGAATCAAACTTGGCACATAGGACTCCCACAACCAACAGAAAATTCTGGAAGGGTTTGGTGGGCATTGACCTTGAGTTTGGTAGCTGTAGTTCACCTACATCCAAAGATCACTGTGGACTCAAACAATGATGGATCTGGACCAAACTTGGCACAAATACTTCATATGCTCAAATGTGAACACAGATGGAGTGTGGGGGGAGGGGGGGGAAAGACCTTCACACTTGAGAGTTGTAATTTATAGTTCACCTACAATCAGAGAGCAAAAAACACACGACCAACAGAAAATACTGTGTTTTTGGTGGTCTTTGGCGACCCTTCTGACACCCCCTCACGACCCCCCCAGGGGTCCCGACCCCCTAGGTTGAGAAATGCTGATTTAAGGCCATCCAGTCCGACTCCCTTCACCAGGGCAAAAAATATAATCAAAGCCCTCCTGACAAAGAGCCATCCAGTCATAGATAGAGATAGATATGATTCACACACAGAGAGAGATATAGTATCATAGATCTGAAAGGGACTCCTAAAGAAGGACAATTATATGTTGCATGTTCCAGAGTGGGCAAACCAGACAATCTCCACATCAACACTGACAAAGAAACAACAAGAAGAACTGTTTACCCACAAGCATAAAGAAATCACATATATTAGAAACCAACACTTCTCATAACTTTATTTTCCAGATCACCAGATAGGCCACAGCAACGCCTGGCAGGGGGCAGCTAGTCATACATAAGGAGATGTCTTAAAGATAGGATCCAACTCTGAACATGAAATTCCCCTGCCTTTATTTTTGGAAAGGGACAACCCCTATAAAGAAAGAAGGAAAAGGCTCTTCCTGTTTATGGCGCAACTTGGCCCTGCGAGGAATCGCTCTGATCGTTGCTATGCGCCCTTAGCATTGCTCTGCCCTGCCCTGTCCAGACTCTGCTCCGTTGGGCTGTTCTCTGCTCGTTTGACCTCAATTGTCCTTCTGTCCAGTGAACCAATGTCACCCAGCAGCTGCCGTCCCTCTCCTTGGCCATCTGCTGGTTCCTAGCGTCACAATGACATTTGCCTTCCGACATCAGTGCATTAATGCATCGCCTCCCAAAGTTAACGCTTCCACCATAGCAGTGTTTAGATGTATTTTGATATTCTTTCATAAAAGCAAAGATTGGAAGTTCTTTCATTAGTGCTAACATCTCAATGTCAGATAATTCTGGAATTTTATTTGGGACGTTTTCCAAACTAGGAACACAATAGTATTCATAGATATGTGAGGGCTCGTCCACACAGTACCTTTACCCCAGGAGCTCCCGCTTCAGTACCGAGGATGGTCAAATGCAGTCCCCTGAAAGAATCCCTACAAAGAGCTAAAAACGCGAGATTTTCATTTGCAGGAATATCCCAGTTCTGGACAGAAAATGCATATATTCAAATCTCTATGTCTCTATAGTGATCCTACCCAGAGGCGGCCCTAGGTAATTTTCAACGGTAAGCAAACAGTATTTTAGCACACACACCCCCCCCCCCAACCAATCACTGATATATATTTTCTGTTCGTCGTGGGAGTTCTGTGTGCCATATTTGGTTCAATTCCATCAGTGGTGGAGTTCAGAATGCTCTTTGATTGTAGGTGAACTATACATCCCAGTAACTACACTTGCCGCACTTGCTCCCTTGCCTGGCCCGCTTTGGGTCCGGAGGCGTGCCTGAAGACCCCGGCGTGTGCACCAAAAGTCACCTCTTCTCCTGACTTTCTCCTCAGCCATTGGGACCAAGAGAGAGAGAGAGAGAGAGAGAGAGGTGGAGATGCCCACCTTTCCTGAAGGTAGGCGCAAAAACAAAGGAGGGAGCGGAGGTGGGAGATACCTCCAGCCGGAGGGTCTCTCTCTCTCTCTCTCTTGGTCCCAATGGCTGAAGAGAAAGTCAGGAGAAGAGGCGACTTTTGGTGCGCACGCTGGGGTCTTCAGACACGCCTCCGGACCCGAAGCGGGCCAGGCACGGCGGCTCCGCCCCTTGGCCCACCCGCGGATTGGGGAGAGGAGAGGAGGCGGGTGGAGCGCCGGGGGATCGGGAAAGGAAGCCGGTCATGGGGAAGGGATCGAACGCAGAGAATGATTGAGCGCCGGCTCTGCTCGCGCACCCGGTGGCCGGGTGGAGCAGGAACGAGAGGGGCTAGGCGAGGCTCAAGGGCCCGGCCCCTTTGGGAAGAGGATCTCCCGGCAGCGAGGCAAGAAAGCCGAGGCTCCCCCCGGACTGCTAGGGCTGTTGTGAGCTGAGGGGGCACTCCTCAAGTGGCGGTGTCGAGGGGCATTTACAGAGGTGCCTCTGCACCCCTGGCAAAAAAAAAAGTGTCCTGTGACTGCTTACTTCGCGTAATGGACGAGCCGCCCCTGGTCCTACCCCATAAATTTTGTCTGTGTGCCAGAAACTTAATTAAATGTGTGGATGGCTAAGTCTTGTCTTGTCCGGACAAAGCTGTCACCCTATAGTCAACATTGCACATCTTTTCACAATAACAGCAATCAGGAACATCACCCCATAGTTCAGTGGTTCTCAACCTTTCTAATGTGGTGACCCCTAAATAAAGTTCCTCGTGTTGTGGTGACCCCCAACCATATTTTCGTTGCTACTTCATAAATAATTTTGCTACTCTTATGAATTCTAATGCAAATATCTAATATTCAGGATGTATTTTCATTGTTACAAATTGGACATAATTAAAGCATAGTGGTTAATCACAAAAACAATATGTTTAGGGGAATATGGACAATGGATGATGGGATTTGCAGTACCTTCAACCAATTCAGCTTTGACTTCCACAGACCACTGAGATACCCCCCACAGATTACAGACCAGGACCAAACTTGAAACACAGAACTCCCATGACCAACAGAAAATAATGGAGGAGTTTGGGAGGAACTGACAATGATTTATGGAAGATGTAGTTCACTTACATCCGGAAAACACTGTGAACCCAAATGACTATGGATCTGGATCAAACTTGGCATGAATACTCAATATGCCCAAATTTGAACAATGGTGGAGTTTGGGGGAAATGGATCTTGACATTTGGGAGTTGCTTTTGCTGGGATTTATAGTTCCTCTGCCATCAGAGAGCATTCTGAACTCCAACAAAAACGGAATTGAAGAAGCTTGGCATTCAAAACTCCCATAACCAACAGAAATTACTGGAGAGTTTTGGGGTTATTTTCCTGACATTTGGAAGTTGCTGGGATATATAGTTCCCTTCCATCTGTGCAGGTACAACTGCACCAGGAGCTCCAATTTTGTTTGCTTTGCATTTAATGTTTGTTATAGTCCTAAGTTTCAGGGACTCTACAGATAGATGGCTTCTTTTGGCTGCAATCATAGGACAATCCACCTGTCAATTATAGTTAGGTTCCCTGGTCCCGCCCCCTTTTTGGGTTTTAGAGGGAATAGGAGCCATTTTGAGTTCAGTGCACACAGAGAAGCCTTTCATGCAGGACATAATACCAAGAGCTCCTGTAGAAAACTTCGTCTTCTACAGCTTTGCCAGGGATATACAGCCCACAGCTTGGCCGGGGAGAAAGGCCCCATAGCTTGGCTATGGATTATACAGCCTTACAGCTCCTTTGCTGAGGGACTTAAGTCAGCCATCACTGAAACCTGAACTCCTTTTCCCCTGGAAGTCTACAAAGCTCTGCCTGGTAAGGGTCACTCGCGGAAGCCAGAAGCAGTTGGTACCGGGTGCAGGGGCTCCACGCCAACAGAGGCAAAGACAGACTGCCCAGATTAGAAGTTAAGGATTTCCCCATTAGTTACAGTTAAGAAGATAGTGCCTGTTCCCTGTGGACAAGATTGCGAGAGAGCCAATAGACTGTTAAGAAAGCCCTAAAGTACCTGTTTGTTTTCATTAATAAAGAACTTTGTTGAACCTTTAAGCAATCTAAAGACTCTGTTTTAAGGAAATCCAAGGGCCTTTAATCTGAGGCAGCCCCGGCGTCCCATTGGGCACACAGAATTTATGTCCTGTCTACAGTCTTATGCACAGGCCCAGCGTGTGACAGCACACCATCCAAAAGCATTCTGAACTCATTCAGCCATGGAATGGACTCACACTTGGCACAGATAACTCCCTCCCTCCATCCACCCCCACCCCCTTCTGAGCTCGGATGGAGGCAAAGGCCGGGCGGTGAAGGCTCCACGGATGGCCAGGCAGGAAGAAGTTTACTCACCTTGCAGGCCTGAACAGAGGGGAGTCTTCTTCCCCTGCGCCTTTGCCTCCAAAACTCCTCCTCCTGACTACCCACAGGTCTGTGGGAAGAGCAGGAGGAGGAGCCTGCCAGGAGTGCCATGTGGCTTGCTCAGCGGGTCGGCAGCCATTTTGGAGGGGGCAGGGCTGGCCAAGGCAGCTTAGCGACCCCCAAAAATGGCTGAATGACCTCCCCAGGGGTTGCGAACCCCAGGTTGAGAACCGCTGCCATAGATCCTATGAATAAGTACACATCCAAACTTGTCTGCACAGATGGTCACACAGCATCTATAATCCAGGAATAGAACTTATACAATGACTTGCATATTTGCATATTTGCATTTTAAAAGTTTTTAAAAGGCCAACATTTCCAGCTGACGTCTTACGGCAACCATTTTTGGGGGCTTCAAAATCCCAGGACAAAGCAGCAAGTGTGGACGACAGAGGCAGAAATCCCGGGACCAACAAATCTGTATAGGGAGCTCTTCTCAGGTCCTGGGATTTTTTGCCCCTGATTTTTTGCCCGTGATTTGGTGCTGTCTGGAAGCGCCCTGAGTCTGGGATGATCATTAGTCTGCAAAGGGATCTCACAGAACCTTTGTTAGCATAAGCTTTTGTAGACTTGAGCTTGCTTCATCGGATGCACAGCTATGAATGAGCAAGATATAACAACAACAACAACAATTTTATTTCCTGCCTCTCCTTGCAACTCAAATGTGTGAATAGCGATAGAAGTGCCAAATGCGTGGATGTGGTGGTGATATGGCATGGCAATTAGAACGTGACCAGACATGACTGCTCTACAAATTGGGAATTGCATTTCCAAGATCCTCGAAGCACGCACACGTCTTTGCGAGTGTGATATTAGCACGAGGAATGGAGCAAGATACTGAAAGATGTCTCCTGGAAAAGAGCTGATAAAACAAACAGAGCAAAGCCATAGGTAAGCACCCCAAGAACAGGCCTGCTGATGGGCCTTAATTGAGACACGACGGCTTTGCTTCGCCTACTGACACCTTATATGGAAAGCCTTGCGCTGCCTGTCACACGTCGCCTGTGTCTTTCGAGTCAGGCAGGGCTGAAGGGTGGGGAGTGTGGTTTTCTGTGCAGGTGAGGTTAGGCAGGGTGCCCATTTACTGGCAGGAAAGGAAGCAATCAAGAGAAACAGGGATTCTAAGAATTGGTTGCCTCATATGTATGATGAGAACTCGCAGTGTGGTAAAGCTTTCTTGCATCAGACTCAGCTTGTGCAGAAGCGTTCTGCAGCAAAACAACTCCCTGGCCACCCCAGAGCAGTGGGTGCCATCCAGAATGTGGTAAGGGAGAACCACAATGCCCCCCTTTCACCCTCTTCCCCAAATGATAGCAACCCAAAGGAGGAATGGAAACTGTTTCGCTCAGCATTTCTCAACCTGGGGGCCGGGTCACCAAAGACCATCAGAAAACACATATTTCTGAAGGGTTGCCAAAGACCATCAGAAAACATATATTTCTGAAGGGTCACCAAAGACCATCAGAAAACATATATTTCTGAAGGGTCACCAAAGACCATCGGAAAACATATAGTTCTGAAGGGTTGCCAAAGACCATAAGAAAACATATATTATTGCGGGGTCACCAAAGACCATCAGAAAACATATTTCCAAAGAGTCATCAAAGACCATCAGAAAACATACATTACCGAAGGGTTGCCAAAGACCATCGGAAAACTTATAGGTCTGAAGGGTCGCCAAAGACCATGAGAAAACATATATTACTGAGGGGTCGCCAAAGACCATCAGAAAACATATTTCCAAAGGGTCGTCAAAGACCATCAGAAAACATACATTACCGAAGGGTTGCCAAAGACCATCGGAAAACATATAGTTCCGAAGAGTTGCCAAAGACCATCAGAAAACATATATTTATAGTCTTAGGAACCCCTTTGACAGAGAAGGATGAAGATCCCTCTGCCTGTTCTCTTCCTTTTTGGAAATAGATGGAGAATCCTCCCACCAAAATCCCTCCTCTGCTGTGATAGGCTGGCCTCTCAGCCAAGGGGAGAGCTACTGTTTCTTAGACTCCAAGCAGGGAGGGGAGAGAAGGCGTGCTCAGCGCATGACAGAGCGGTGTGCATGCATGGGCGATGGAGAGCATGCGAAGCTGGAGGGAGTCCCTTCAAGACATGGGGGTTCTGTGTGGGAAGTTCAGAATGCTCTTTGATTGTAGGTGAACTATAAAACCCAGCAACTACAATTCCAAAATGTCAAGGTTTATTTTCTCTAAACTCCTCCAGTGTTCACATTTGGGCATATTGAGTATTCGTGCTAAGTTTGGTCCAGATCTATCATTATTTGAAGTCACAGTGCTCTCTGGATGTAGGTGAACTACAACTTCAAAACTCAAGGTCAATGCCCATCAAACCCTTCTAATGTTTTTCTTTGATCATGGGAGTCCTATGTGCCAAATTTGGTTCAATTCCATCGTTAGTGGAGTTCAGAATGCTCTTTGATTGTAGGCGAACTATAAATCCCAGCAATTTCAAACACCCCCCCCCCCCAACCCCATCAGTATTGAAATTTGGGTGTATTGGGTATTTGTGCCAAATTTGGTCCAGTGAATGTAAATCCATCTTGCCTATCAGATATTTACATTACGATTCATAATAGTAGCAAAATTAAAGTTATGAAGTAGCAACGAAAATAATTTTATGGTTGCGGTCACCACAACATGAGGAACTGTATTAAGGGGTCATTAGGTTGAGAAACACTGTTCTAACAGGTGCTTCATTATGAGTCAGGAAATGCAGTTTGAAAGCTTGCATTGAAAGCATCCTGTATCAAGATGAGATTCCAGGTATTTTCCCACTGTGTGATGCCAGCTAATGGATGCAGCTGTCTTCCTTCTGTAACATCAAGTCAATCTTGCCACATCTTCTTCTGCGCCAACTTGTATTGCTTTGTGTGGCCAACTGGCCCCAGGGCACATTGTTTGGTGTGAATTGCAGAAGGAGCAACATTGAGTCCAAAACAGGCATGCGGCAAAATAAAATTACGGGCATTGATAAGACACGTGGATGTAATGAGGTCTTTGCTTGCCCAGAGTTGAAGGATAGGAGCCACTGGTCAAAAATAAATTACTTACACATGGATAGGACCATTTGCTCTCAATCTGGTACCTTCACAAAGTCATGTAATTAAATGATGATGATGATGATGATGATGATGATGATGATGATGATAATGTTCTCCAACATCATTGTGGGGCTTGGAAGCATCCTTTGGCTTTTGAATGCTATGCCAACAACATCCACATTTTGGTGAGTAACATGGGATCAGGAGACAGACAAGACAAGTAAAGCACAGAGAGAGTCATCTCCAGAAAGTTGGTGACCAATTGTCTACCAGCATTATTTACATAATGATGGAGTGAAAGAGCTGTGGTTGGTATCCATGGAAGGTCTACTGACTGTATTCCAGCCTTGTAGAATTGTGTTGCATGTTAACACTCCCTGATGTCTTAACACAGTGTTTCTCAATTTTCCTAATGCTGCAACCCCTTAACACAGTTCCTCATGTTGTGGTGACCCCCAACCATAACATTATTTTTGTTGCTACTTCATAACTGTAATTTTGCTACTGTTATGAATCATAATGTAAATATCTGATATGTAGGATGTATCTTCATTCACTGGACTAAATTTGGCACAAATATGCCCACATTAGAATACTGATGGGGTGGTGATGGGGGTAGAGTCATTTGAGGGTTGTAGTTGCTGGGATTTATAGTTCAACTACAACGAAAGAATTGATGGAATTGAATCAAACTTGGCACACAGAACTCCCACGACCAGCAGAAAATACTGGAAAGGTTTGGTGAGCATTGACCTTGAGTTTTGGAGTTGCTGTTCACCTACATCCAGAGAGCACTGTGGACTCAAACAATAATGGATCTGGGCCAAACTTGGCATGGATACTCAATATCCCTAAATGTGAACACTGGTGGACTCTGGGGGAAACAGACCTTGACATTTGGGAGTTGTAGTTGTAGGATTTATAGTTTGACTGCAATCAAAGAGAATTCTGAACTCTACCAATGATGGAATGGAACCAAACTTCCCACACAGAATTTATTTATTTATTTATTTACAGCTTTTATATTCCGCCCTTCTCACCCCGCAGGGAACTCAGTGTACACATATATGGCAAACATTCAATGCCAGTTTTTGACATATAAACATATACAGACATACACAGAGGCTATTTAACTTTTTCTTGCCACCAGGGGAGCTGTCGCTTTCATTGTCCATCTGCGACGCTCATGAAGCACTTCCACATTCCCCGCATGCTTCCCCACTGGAATGCTTTGCTGGAGTCTTCTTTATGGCCTCATAAATCAGTTAATTTAGCCTCCCCACACTTTAAGGTGGTACCTTATTTTCCTACTTGACAGATGCAACTGTCTTTCGGGTTGCAAAGGTCGACAACAGGCTACACACAATTGGTTGGAAACCCACTCCAACCCGGGCTGGCTTCGAACTCATTACCTTTTTGGTCAGAGTGATCTTAATGCAGCTGACACTCAACCAGTTGCGCCACAATCCTGGTGCTCCCATGACCAACAGAAAATATGGGAAGGTTTTGGTGGGCATTGACCTTGAGTTTGGGAGTTGTAGTTCACCTCCATCCAGAGCACACTGTGGACTCAAACAGTGATGGGTCTGGACCAAACTCGGCACAGATTCTCAATATGCCCAAATGTGAATGCTGGTGGAGTTTGCGGAAAACAGACCTTGACATTTGAGAGTTGTAGTTGCTGGGATTTATAGTTCACCTACAATCAAGGAGCATTCTGACCTCTGCCAATGACGGAATTGAACCAAACTAGGCACACGGAACTCCCATGACCAACAGAAAATACTGTTTTCTGATAGCCTTTGGCAACCCCTTTGATGTGCCCTTGCGACCCCCCCAGGGCTCCCAATCCCCAGGTTGAGAAACGCTGTTCTAAAGGAACACTAGCTTCTTCTGAGAACCCCATAAAAGGCGCAGTCAGGATATTCTCCCTTCTGAAGGAAAAGCGGTTGGGATCTTTCCAAAGATAGACCCATCGGACGTGATTCCTTGGGGTGGAGCCGCAGCCTTGCTTGACTGAGCAAAACCGTGGATATTTTTAAACAAAGCCTCCTTAAATAAAGCTTGGCGTGGTTTGGGAAAACATTTCCACTTCCACGGTTTTCATGCAGGCACTTCAAACTGACCAGAAAGCCAAGCCTTGAATCATCCTTCAGGCGGATGAGTACTTTGGGCCAACTGCATAAAAGGTGCTTTTTTGCGGCGTGCATGAAAAAAACCAACCCAAAATCACATCTTCACATCCCCTCTTTTTCTCCAGGGCTATTTTAAGCTCTGTGATTTATTTATTCCATGTACAGTTTTCATTTCTCTTTGGATTCTGTCTGCCCGCTGTACAGTTGTAAAAACTCAAAGCGCCTCCAAGACGGACAAACGCCAATGTATGTGTCATTGTGGCCTGGTCTCCGATTTCACTTCAGTGACGGCAACCTTTCTTTTTTTAACTACACCATTTGTGCCACCCTGAAGCTGGAAGGGGGCTTGGAATAGATCTCCGGCTCTCTCTTTTCCATGAAAAATATGAAAACATATCCTCACCCATTCCCTCCGCCCCCGGCCTGGATTACTCATTCTCCTTCTTTCCTCACTTGCTGCAAATATTAACACCATAAGGTCATCCCTACATGCGTGCGCTTCCAAAATAATATCAAATGATTTTGTGTTGGGTGAGTCCTGACGTTTGCTTTTCCGGACTGAGCCAAAGAAATCACCTCAGATTATTTGACCTTCACATAGAAGATGGTTTTGAATGGCAGCAGAAATACAGGAGCTGTCTTCAGAGATCTGTCAGCAGCATATGTTACTGTAAAGCAACATATACCCTCCAAATGTAATTCTTGGTCCCACAATGCCCCACACTACCTGTTTTTAATGCACATTCACGTTTTCAAAATAAAGGGTTGGGCAAAGTGTCACAGGCTATATGTCACTGTTGGAAATAGCAACTTTCTACAAGCCTCCTATACTAATTATTTGTTATGTATATAATTCAGATTGCTTACTGTATTGTATATGTATGTGGTTTTCCTTAACTTTGTCTTGTGAGAGGGGCTGCAGACGATGTGATTAGATCTGGGACTATTCAGAACTCAGACTCCATTTTAGAAGTTAGTAGACGCAGAATGTTTTAGAAGAGAGACTCCATTAGACTCTCAGAACAGAGAGGTGCTTTAGACCAGTGATTCTCAACCTTCCTAATGCCGCGACCCCTTAATACCAGCGTTTCTCAACCTGGGGGTTGGAACCCCTGGGGGGGGGTCGTGAGGGGGTGTCAGAGGGGGTCACCAAAAACCATCGGAAAACACATTATTTCCTGTTGGTCATGGGGGTCTTCTGTGGAAAGTTTGGCCCAATTCCATTGTTGGTGGGGTTCGGAATGCTCTTTGAGTGTAGATGAACTATACATCCCCTGCAACTACAACTCCCAAATGTCAAGGTCTTATTTCCCCAAAACTCCACTAGTGTTCACATTTGGGCATATTGAGTATTCGTGCCAAATTTGGTCCGGATCCAGCATTGTTTGAGTCCACAATGCTCTCTCAATGTAAGGTAACTACAACTCCAAAACTCAATGCCCACCAAACCCAGTGTTTTCTCTTGGTCATGGGAGTTCTGTGCACCAAGTTAGGTTCAATTTTGTCGTTGGTGGAGTTCAGAATGCTTTTTGATTGTAGGTGAACTATAAATCCCAGCAACTACAACTCCCAAATGACAAAATCAGTCTCCCCCCCCCCCCCCCCCCCCTCAAACACCACCAGTATTCAAATTTGGGTGTATCGGGTACTTGTGCCCAATTTCATTCAGTGAATGAAAATACATCCTGCATATCAGATATTTACATTACGACTGATAACAAATTAGAGTTATGAAGTAGCAATGAAAATAATGTCATGGTTGGGGGTCACCACAACATGAGGAACTGTATTAAGGGGTCATGGCATTAGGAAGGTTGAGAAACACTGCTGCAAATCATCGCCTTGTCCTGAGAAAAATGTATAATATCACAAAGGACTATTACCTCACCTGCTTCATAGGAAATCTGCTACAAAACAGTAGCTTTTTTGTTGAGTTTCAGGGCCAGAGAAGCAGATGACGAAGACAGAAGAATGGCCTGCCTCAGGGGAAGGTGCTCGCTCCATCCATGTTTAACGTTTACACAAATGATCAGCCACTGCCAGAAGGGACAGAGAGGTTCATCTACGCTGACCATTGTGCCATCACTGCTCAAGAAGAGTCCAAAAGTGGCAGGCTAAAACCTAGCAGAGACCGGGTGAGAACCGGCACAACTTCCTGGGCACAAAGAAGATTGGGTGACCTGGAAGATGCTGAACAGACTGTACTCTGGCACCATGAGATGCAGAGACAACATTAAAAAATGGGGCCACAAAGTGGAGTGCATGACATGCGAGTGTGGAGAAGAGCAAACCACAGACCACTTACTGCAATGCAACCTGAGCCCTGCCACATGCACAATGGAGGACCTTCTTATAGCAACACCAGAGGCACTCCAAGTGGCCAGCTACTGGTCAAAGGACATTTAGCATAAGGCCAAGTTTTTAAAAACTTTGTGTTTTTAAATGCATTTTAACTATACCCTCGACTCACTTCTGAAACGATAAATAAATATTTTATCTGGGTTAGCTTTTCTGAAAACTCAATTCCATAGCAAAAGGGATTCCTACTACTTTGGCTCCTTTTTCTGTTGCCCAAAATCGACAACAGAGCAACAATTTTCAGTCCGGTTCTTTTTTTTTTTAGTCTTTCCCAGATGTTTGCTAATACAGTAGACTTCTACACAGACAGAGAGAAGACTGTAAGACTCTAGAAGGAGCAAGATGAATATACGATTTCAAATGTTGGATGTCTTAGCAACCAAGAGACATCTTCTCATGGAAAAACTGACATCCGTATAGTTTTGAAGAAGTCTTATTTCTGCTCAAAAGACTCAACTTGAGAACAACTCAGGCACTGTTTAGGGAAGGAATAGCTTCACTTTCCTGACAATACAAGGCACTCCCCAGTGAATGAAATCAATGTGTTCCTGGGCATGTGGAAGGAAAGGGATAGGTTTCCACACAAAAGGAGCAATGCAACAGGTTTCAGCCAACTGAATCCCTTTGGGGAGAGAGGGCAGAATACAAATCAAGTCTATACAAATAAGACCACTGTGCTGGCTTTTGTATTTGATCACACGTCAAACACTTCCTAAATGTCTAGGACAGTGTTTCTCAACCTTGCTAATGCCGCGACCCCTTAATGTAGTTCCACATGTTATGCATTACACCCAAATATTAATACTGGTAGGGTTAGGGGGGATTGATGTTGTCATTTGGGAGTTGTAGTTGCTAGGATTTATAGTTTATCTATAATTGTTCTGGAACGGCTGTTCCAGGGGCTCCAATTTTGTGTTTTGCACTGAGTGTTTGTTCATAGTCCTAAGTTGCAGGGACTTTGCAGATAGGTGGCTCCTTTGGCTGCATTCATAGGGCAAGCCACCTGTCAATAATAGTTAGGATCCCTGGTCCCGCCCCTCTCTGAGTTTTTGGAGGGGCCATTTTTCAGTTAGTCTCAGCAAGAAGTCAATGCAGAGGATGTATACAGACGTCCTCCTGTGCAAAGGCTTCGTCCCTTAAGACTTTCCGGGGGAGAACAGTCTTGAGAGCCTCTAAAGATTCCCAAAGGTTCCGGGGAAACAGCCTTACAGCCCTGAGGAATTCCGGAGGGAATAACAGTTATAACCATCAAAGCAGCTAAGTGATTACAAGCCTTTTGATAGGTTCGCTCGGCGTTGAGACGCAGTTCAGCCCGGTAGTGAATCCACATCAATAAGGTTTAGGTTCACAGCAACCTGGGAGGAGCTAGAAAGGGGAATTTTCCTTTAAACAAGGTTTTTGAAGATAGTGCCTGTTCCCTGTGAACAAGATTGCAAGAGCCAAGAGTCTGTTAAGAAAGTTTTACAATTCCTGTTTGTTCATCAATAAAAGACTGTTATATTTAAGCTCAAGCCTTATAAAGACTGTTGAATAAGGGAAATTTCTCTAAAGGCTTGTTTTCGGGGGCCCTGGCTTCCCGCTGGATCCAAGCCATACATCCTCTCTTAAAGGCACTTCATTTCAGGTCCAGCGGCGACAGAACAATAATCAAAGAGCATTCCGAATCCCACCAACAATAGAATTGGACCAAACTTTCCACAGAAAACCCCCATGACTAACAGAAAATACTGGAAGGAGTTTGATGGGCATTGACCTTGAGTTTTGGAGTTGTAGTTCACCTACCTCCAAAGAGCACTCTGGACTCAAACAATGATGAATCTGGATTAAACCTGGCACAGATACTCAATATGCCCAAATGTGAACACTGGTGGAGTTGGGGGGAAATAGATCATGACATTAGGGAGTTGGAGTTGCTGGGATTTATAGTTTGCCTGCAATTAAAGAGCATTCTGAACTCCACCAATGATGGAATTGAATCAAACTTGGCACGTGACCAACAGAAAATACTGAAAGGGTTTGGTGAGCATTGACCTTGGGTTTTGGAGTTGTAGTTCACCTACATCCAGAGAGCACTGTGGACTCAAACAATGATGGATCTGGACCAAACTTGGCACAAATACTCAGTTTGCCCATTTGTGAACACTGGTGGAGTTTGGGGAAAATAGACTCTGACATTTGGGAGTTGTAGTTGCAGGGATTTCTAGTTCATGTACAATCAAAGAGCCTTCTGAACCCCACCAACAATAGCCTTGGACCTAACTTTCCACACAGAACCCCCATGACTTGAAGGGACCCGCTGGTTCTTGCCTTCCTCCAGCCTAGTGCGCTCTTCCTTGGTCGCACATGCGCATTCTGCTGCCATGTGGTGGGCACTCCTGCTCTCCCCTCTCACTCGGAGTCTCAGAAACAGTTTTCCCTTAGCTGGGAGGTTGGCCAGTCACAGCAGATTAGGGCTTTTGGTGGGAGGATTTGCTGTTTGTTTCCAAAAAGGAAAAGAAGGACAGGCAGAGAGATCTTCAGCCTTCTATGCCAAAGGGGTTCCTAAGACCATCATATATATATATGTTTTCTGATGGTCGTTGGCAATCCCTCTGAAATCCCCTTGTGACCCCCCCCCCCCATTAAAGAGTCTAGGACTGTGTGAGGTATTGGCGAATAATGTGTGCAGATCTGAGTCGGGTGGCCTTTTGCAGCTGACAGATGGTAATTTTGTCAACACAGATTGTGTTAAAGTGCAGGCCAAGATCTTGAGGCACTGCACRCAGTGTGCCAATCACCACTGGGACCCCCTTGACTGGCTTGTGCCAGAGTCTTTGCAYTATGATCTTTAAATCTTCATATTGCGTAAGCTTTTTCAGTCGCTTCTCATGAATTCTGCTGTTGCCTGAGATTGCAACATCGATGATCCATACTTTGTTTTCCCCCACGATCGTGAGGTCAGGAGTACTGTGTTCCTGTCAGTCTGAATTCAGAAGTCCCAGAGTAATTTGAGACACTCATTTTCCATTACTTTTTCAGGCTTGTGATCCCACTAGTTCAGAGTTTCTCAACCTTCCTAATGCCACGACACCTTAGTACAGTTCCTCATGTTGTGGTGACCCCCAACCATAGCATTTTCGTTGCTACTTCATAACTGTAATTTTGCTACTGTTATAAATTCTAATGTAAATACCTGATATGCAGGATGTATTTTCATGCACTGGACCAAATTTGGCACAAAAAACCAATACACCCAAATTTGAATACTGGTGGGGTTGAGGGATATTGATTTTATCATTTGGGAGTTGTAGTTGCTGGGATATATTAGGGTTCACCTACACTCAAAGAGCATCCTGAACTCCACCAACGATGGAATTGAACCAAACTTGGCACACAGAACTCCCATGACCAACAGAAAAGACTGGAAATGTTTGGTGGGCATTGACCTTGAGTTTTTGGAGTTGTAGTTCACCTACACCCAGAGAGCACTGTGAACTCAAACAATGATGGATCTGGACCAAACTTAGCATGAATACTCAATATGCCCATATGTGAACACTGGTGGAGATCGAGGAAAATAGACCTTGACATTTGGTAGTAGTAGTTGCTAGGATTTATAGTTCACCTACAATCAAAGAGCATTCTGAACCTCACCAATGATAGAATCCAAACAATCCCCATGACCAACAGAAAATACTGTATTTTCTGATGGTCTTTGGCGACCCCTCTGACACCCCCTCGCAACCCCCTCCCCAGGGGTCCTGACCCCCAGGTTGAGAACCACTGCACTAGTTCTTTGTCGCATATAGATGTGATTTATGGCAGAAGTTCCAATGGATCAACTGAGCAACAGTGTTATGCCTCTGCTTATAGTCCGTTTGTGTGATCTTCTTGCAGCGACTGAGGATGCGATCTATTGTTTCGCCTGCTTCTTTGCAGAGCCTATACTTGGAATCTTTCAATTCTGGCTTGGATGGCATTGGTTCTAATGGCTTGCTCTTGGGCTGCAAGAATCAGGCCCTCCATCTCCGCTTTCCAAGTTCCATTTGTGAACCACATCCATGTTTTTTTCCTTGTCCATTTCGCTCTCAATGTTTTCCAGGAACTGTCCATGGAGAGCCTTCTTTTGCCAGTTTTCTCTTCTGCTCTGGATTGTGTTTTTATTGTACCCACTCTTTGTCTTTTGCAGTTTAAGCAGTTTTCTACTGCTGACTTTCTTCAATGTTGGTTCTTGACTGCCTTTCCCATCATCTGCTTCTACATGCTTCTCTGATTCTACCATTTGTTTCACTTGCAGAAGCCCTCTCTCTGCCTCCTGATTTTCTGGGCAGGTCAAGTCTGTCAATATGACTACATGGGTGTCATGAGGAGTGGATTGTCATCAGTTTTCTTGTTTATCTGTCCAGATCATACAGTGCTGCTTGTGTCCAGTTCGCACTCCCAACAGAGTATCTGATTTATTATTATTATTATTATTATTATTATTATTATTATTATTATTATTTTGCTGACACAAAAACACAGTATGACACAGCAAATGAGATATATATGCTGGATTTCGTATCACAAAATCACAAGTCGAATGCTTCCCAAGTGTTTAGGACTGTGTGATTTATTATTATTATTATTATTATTATTATTATTATTATTATTATTATTATTTACAGTATTCATATTCCGCCCTAATTTCACTGGGGAGCAAATTCCACAGGCGGGGAGCCACCACTGAGAAGGCCCTATCTTTTGTCCTCTCCAAACGCGTTTGCGACAGAGCTGCGGTCGAGAGCAGGGCCTCCCCAGAAGATCTTAAACTCTGAGGTGGGAGGTAGATGGAGATACGTTCGGACAGGTATGCTGAACCCAATCCATATAGGGTTTTATAGGTCAAGACCAGCACTTTGAATTGTGCTCAGAACCGGACCAGCAGCCAGTGGAGCTGACATAACAGGGGGTGGCGTGCTCTCTATATGATGCTGCAGTGAGTAATCTAGCTGCTGTTGGACTAGTTGGAGTCTTCGAACAGTTTTCAAAGGCAACCCCACTTAGAGCACGTTGCAGTAATCTATTCGGGATGTAACACAAGTGTGCACCACTGTGGCCAGTATGGTGTTTTTGGTGGACATTGGAGGGAGGGCCATTGGTGTCCCCTAAGTAGTGGGAGCTGTTGCTGTTTGTGGAATCAGGGGTTTATCTGTGTAAGTGGACACCCCAGCCACACACACATACATATTTCACTTTTATTATTTTATTTATTGACAGTATTTATATTCTGCAGGGGACTCAGGGCAGATTACAATGTACATATATATGGCAAACATTCAATGCCATAGACACAGAACATATATAATCAGACACTCAGAGGCTATTTAACATTCCAGCTTCTGGCCACCAGGGGAGCTGTTGCTTCACCGTCCATTTGTGACACTGATGAAGTACTTCCTCATTCTTTGCATACTTCCTGGAGATTTTTATGGCCTCGTAAATCAGTTAAATTAGCCTCCCCACATAAGTGGTACCTAAATTTCCTACTTGACAGATGCAACTGTCTTTCGGGCTGCAAAGGTCGACAACAAGCTGCACAATTTTGGTTGGAAGCTCACTCCAACCCGGGCTGGCTTCGAACTCATGACCTTTCAGTCTGTAGTGATCTTAATGCAGCTTACTCCCAGCCAGCTGCGCCACAGTGCCGGTGCAATATTTATTATTATTATTATTATTATTATTATTATTATTATTATTATTGACTAAAATATGTACACGTGTAATGGGGAAAAGAAAGACCAATTAAACCTTGCATTGGCCTGAAGACTCAGAGGGAGTTTGTCTTCCTCTGAATTATAGCCCTAGGAGGGAAGGCAAGCCAAGCTGTTATTGTGTCTTGCCACCTCTCGGTCCTCTTTGAATTCTGTCTCCATAGACTTTCCCTTTGTTCCCTCTTACAAGGTGAACTCAGGTGAAGCTCAAAATGGCCACACGCCTTGTATAATGCCAGACGTATATAAAGTCGAGAAGCACAGCAGACAGATGGACCTTGAAATACAGGGTTGTCCGGTTTGAAAGAGGTCAATTGCCTCTTTAGCATGAATAGTCATGTACTTTACAAATTCCAGCATTGTGTACCTTCAGCTCAAGTCTTCCTCCAGACCAGGCATGGGCAATAATAATAATAATAATAATAATAATAATAATAATAATAATAATAATAATAACAACAACACTTTATTTGTACCCCACTAGCATCTCCCAAAGGACTCGATGCAGCTTACAAAGGCCAAGGCCTCAACAACAAAAACAAACAATAACAATACAATTCAAAGCAAATTAAAAATAAAAACACAACAACAAAACATACACTATTACACAATAAAACCAGGGCCAGGGCCAATGATGGGTACAGGTTAAAAAGTGCTGGTGTGGGTGGTATGTTGGATTTCTGGGCAAGTGCAATGTGCAGAGAGTCTTAACTCTAATAAAGTGCTTCTGGGACATAGTGCTGAGGGTTTAAAGCAGTGTTTCTCAACCTGGGGGTCGGGACCCCTAGGGGGGTCGCGAGGGGGTTTCAGAGGGGTCACCAAAGACCATCAGAAAACACAGTGTTTTCTGTCAGTCATGGGGATTCTGTGTGGGAATTTTGGCCCAATTCTATCATTGCTGGGGTTCAGAATGCTCTTTGATTGTAGGTGAACTATAAATCCCAGCAATGACAACTCCCAAATGTCAAGGTCTATTTTCCCTAAACTCCACCAGTGTTCCCATTTGGGCATATGGAGTATTTGTGTCAAGTTTGGTCCAGGCAATGACAACTCCCAAATGTCAAGGTCTATTTTGCCTAAACTCCACCAGTGTTCCCATTTGGGCATATGGAGTATTTGTGCCAAGTTTGGTCCAGATCCTTCATTGTTTGAGTCCACAGTGCTCTTTGGATGTAGGTGAGGTCAAAACTCAAGATCAGTGCCCACCAAACTTTCCCAGTATTTTCTGTTGATCATGGGAGTTCTGTGGGCCAAGTTTGGTTCAATTCCATTATTGGTGTAGTTCAGAATGCTCTTTGATTGTAGGTGAACTATAAATCCCAGCAACTACAACTCCCAAATGACAAAATCAACCCTCAACCCCACCAGTATTCAAATGTGGGCATACTGGTGCCAAATTTGGTCCATTGAATGAAATTACACCCTACAGATCAGATATTTACATTATGATTCATAACAGTAGCAACATTACAGTTATTAAATAGCAACAAAAATAATTTTATGGTTGGGGGGTCACCACAACATGAGGAACCGTATTAAGGGGTCATGGCATTCGGAAGGTTGAGAACTACTGCTCTAGGTGTTCTGGACTTCAACTCCCACAATTCCTGACCTCAGGCCCTGGAATTGTGGGAGTTGAAGTCCAAACACCTGAAGGGAGGGCTGAAGTGTGCCCATGCCTGCTGTAGAGGAAGCTTCTTTGCACTCGGCACAGGCAAATGAGCCTAACACTGGTTATGGGCCCAGCACTCAAGTTAAGCAGCTGAGGGGGAAAAGGAAAGGTTCTGAGGTCAGGAATTGTGGGAGTTGAAGTCCAAAACACCTGGAGGGAGGGCTGAAGTGTGCCCATGCCTGCAGTAGAGGAAACATCTTTGCACTCTGCACAGGCAACACAGCCTAATGCGGGTTATGGGCCCAGCACTCAGCTTAAGCGACTGAGAGGGAAAAGGAAAGGTCCTGAGGTCAGGAATTGTGGGAGTTGAAGTCCAAAACAGTTGGAGGGAGGGCCCAAGTTTGCCCATGCCTGCTCCAGCCTCTCTCCTTCCTTGCTCCCCTTGGCCTCACAAAATCCCCACCAAGCTTTTCTCAAGAGTCCTCTCCAAGATGGAATCCTTAAGGCGGAACAAGGATATATCGGAACAAACGTTGCCAAGAAAACCCTGTGACTGGTCCACTTTTGAGTTCGCCATAAATCAAAATAACTTGAAGGTGCATAATAACAACAGAGTCTATTTAAATGCAGATGGAAAAAAACAGATAAATGCATCAATGGAACAAATGTATGGAAGATCGCACGCAAAAGTGATACAGACCAGAAACAAATCTGACCACCCCGAGAGACATCCAGGGATCAGTCAGGCTCCACTCGGTCTTGCGAAGCCTCAGACCTTGGCCTGCCTCTGCTACAAACCAAAGAACGACTGTGTGGACTTCCTGGATTTGCCTCCAGATCGTTCCCTTTGTAAGCGCTGAGGAGTAAAACAGGAGTAGACATGGACAGGGTCAATCCCAGTCAAGCCAAAAGTCCCCAATCCAGATGACTCAGAGCCAAGCCGAATACTACAGCTGAAGACAAAAATACACCAGACCTCCTAATTACTTACTTAGGCGATCCCTGATAGTCTGAGTATGATGGTCCCCAAAATCTGTGTTCTGTCGGTGGGTCCGTAGGTGACTGTGGAGCTCTATTCTTGATCTGCAGGTTCTCCCGCAGTAAGGGCATCGGTTTCCAGGTGGAAGGCTTGACGCACCTTCCTCTTGGCACATTTCTCTCTTTTGCCCTCCATTCGTGCCTCTTCAAACTCCACAGCACTGCTGGTCACAGCTGAACTCTGGCTTAAGGGCCAGAGCTTCCCAGTTCTCAGTGTCTATGCCACAGTTTTGGTTGGTTTTGAGCCCATCTTTCAATCTGTCGTGCAGTGAAGATCATGTTCCTCTGGAGGGGCAGAAGCCGTTCTGGGATTCTGGGAGGGTGTCTTCTGAGAGGGGTAGAAGGCGGTTTGCAAGGATTCTTGCAAGGATTTTCCCAGCTGAGGTTAAAGGGAGATACCTCGATAGTTTCCGCAGTCTGTTCTTTCCCCTTTTTGAAGAGGGTGATGATGGTGGCATCCTTGAAATCTGCTGGGATTTTCTTGGTCACCCACACTTTTTCTATGAGCTGGTGGAGTTGTTGTGTCAGCTCAGGTCCTTCCTCTTTAAAGATTTCAGCAGGGATCCCATCAGGTCCGCTGGCTATGTTATTTTTTTGTTGGCTGATGGCATTGCTGACTTCTTCCAAATTAGGCAGTACTGCAAGCTCATCCCTGGTTTATTGCTGTGGGATCTCCTAGACCAGTGTTTCTCAACCTTCCTAATGCCCTGGGACACAGAACTCCCATGACCAACACAAAATACGGGAAGGGTTTGGTGGGCCTAGATCTTGAGTTGTGGAGTGGTAGTTCACCTACATCCAGAGGCCACTGTGGAGCCTCTCACGCTCTCCCTTGCCTGCACAAGCTTCTGCTGACTTCTAAAATAGAAGCTGAGTTCTGAATAGTCTCAGCTCTCATTACATAGTTTGCAGCTCCTCTCACAACATAGAGTTAAAGAAACCAATACACGCATGTACAATACAGTAAGCAATCTGAATTATATACGTAACAAATAACTAGTATAGGAGGCTTATACAATAGCACTTCTCAACCAGGGGCTCGGGCCCCCTGAGGGGTCGTGAGGGGGAGTCATGGGTGTTGCCAAAGAATATCAGAAAACACAGTATTTTCTGTTGGTCATGGGAGTTCTGTGTGTGAACTTTGGCCCAATTCTATTGCTTCTGGGGTTGTAAATATCTTTGAATGTAGGTGAACTATAAATCCCAGAAAGTACAATTCCCAAATGTCAAGGTCTATTTTCCCCAGAGTCCACCAGTGTTCACATTTGGATATATTGAGGATTCATGCCAAATTTGGTCCAGATCCATCATTGCTTGATTCCACAGAGCTCTGTGGATGTAAGTGAACAACAACTCCCAAACTCAAGGTCAATGCCAACCGAATCCTTCCAATATTTTCTGTTAGTCATGAGAGCCTTGTGTATCTAGTTTGGTTCAAGTCCATCATTGGCGGAGTTCAGAGTGCTCTTTGATTGTAGGTGAACTATAAATCCCAGCAACTATAACTCCCAAATGACAAAATCAATGCCCCCAAACCCCACCAGTATTCAAATCTGGGCATATTGGGTATTTGTGCCAAATTTGGTCCAGTGAATGAAAATACATCCTGCATATCAGATATTTACATGGTGATCCCTCACAGTAGTAAATTTACAGTTGTGAAGTATCAACAAAAATAATGTTATTGTTGGGGGTCACCACAACATGAGGAACTGTATTAAGTGGTCGCGGCATTAGGAATAATGTTATGGTTGGGGGTCACCACAACAGGTGGAACTGTATAAGGGGTCGCGGCATTAGGAAGGTTGAGAATCACTGGTCTAAAGCATCTCTCTGTTCTAAGAGTCGAATAGAGTCTCTCTTCTAAAACATTCTGCGTCTACTGACTTCTAAAATGGAGTCTGAGTTCTGAATAGTCCCAGATCTGATCACACGGTCTGAACCCCCTCTCACAAGACAGAATTAAGGAAAACTGCAAACCAATACACACATATATGATACAGTACGCAATCTGAATTATATATATAACAAATTGGTATAGGAGTCTCGTAGAAGGTTTCTATTTCCAACAGCGACATATAGCCTGTGATTCGCACTTTGCCCGACCCTTTGTTTTGAAAACGTGAACGTGCATTAAAAACAGGGAGTCTGGGGCCTTGTGGGACCAAGAATTACATTTGGAGGGTATTTGGTGCGTTAGAACAGTGGTTCTCAACCTTCCTAACGCCAGGACCCTTTAATACAGTTCCTCGTGTTGCGGTGACCCTCAAGTATCCAATTATTATCATTGCTACTCCATAACTGTAATTTTGCTACTGTTATGAATATTAATGTAACCGCTTTGAGTCGCCTGAGGGCTGAGAAAAGTGGTATATAAATGAAGTAAGTAAATAAATATCTGATATGCAGGATGTATTTTCATTCACTGGACCAAATCTGGCACAAATACCCAATACGCCCAAATTTGAATACTGGTGGAGTTGGTGGTGGTAGTGGTGGTTTGATTTTTTCATTTGGGAGTTGTAGTTGCTGGGATTTATAGTTCATCTACATTCAAAGAGCATTCTAAATTCCACTAACGATAGAGTTGAACCAAACTTGGCACATAGAGCTCCCATGACCAAAATCTGGAAGGGTTTGGTGGGCATTGACCTTGAGTTCTGGAGTTGTAGTTCACCTACATCCAGAGAGCATTGTGGACTCAAACAATGATGGATCTGGACCAAACTTGGCACACAGAAGTCCTATGACCAACAGAAAATATTGGAAAGGTTTAGGTGGGCATTGACCTTGAGTTTTGGAATTGTAGTTCACCTACATCCAGAGAGCACTGCAGACTCAAATAATGATGCATCTGGACTTGGCACGAACACTCAATATGCTCAAATGTGAACGCTGGTGGGGTTTGAGGGAAATAGACCTTGAAATTTGGGAGTTGTAATTGCTGGGATTTGTAGTTTACCTACAATCAAAGAGCATTCTGAACTCCACCAATGATGGAATTGAACCAAACTTGGCACACAGAAGTCCCATGACCAACAGAAAATACTGGAAACATTTAGGTGGGCATTGACCTTGAGTTTTGGAATTGTACTTCACCTACATCCAGAGAGCACTGCAGACTCAAATAATGATGCATCTGGACTTGGCATGAACACTTAATATGCTCAAATGTGAACACTGGCGGAATTTGGTGAAAATAGACCTTGACATTTAGGAGTTGTAGTTGGTGGGATTTATAGTTCATCTACAATCAAAGAGCATTATGAACCCCACCAATGATGGAATTGAGTCAAACTTCCCACAGAGAACCCCCATGAGCAACAGAAAATACTGTGTTTTCTGATGGTCTTTGGCGACCCCTCTGACCCCTCCCCCCGGGGTCCCGACCCCCAGGTTGAGAAACGCTGCTTCAGAAGAAACAAATTTTTGAATTTGTCGAATCCTCTCATATTTCTGGATTCCTGTTTTGCCTCCTCTGTTTTGAAACCCAAAATATAGGGGAATACCTTATTTCCTTCATGCAGTCATGCTGGCCACATGACCTTGGAGGTGTCTATGGACAACGCCGGTTCTTTGGCTTAGAAATGGAGATGAGCACCACGCCCCAGAGTCGACTTCATGTCAGGGGAAAACCTTTACCTTTTACCTACCTTATTTCCTAAGTGCCTTCATGCACAAGACACCCCCATGGTTGGCTCCTGCCCCCATTTCCCCAGCTGTTCAAACAACCCTATTAAGCACCTGCCTTATCTCTTAGATCAGGTAGGTAAGACATTTGGAATATTTGTTGACTTGGCCGAAAAAAGGGAACACGGCGCCCTTAGCTATGGAGACTTTCCTTGCAGCCTCTACCTTATACTTTGCAACCCTGCTTTTTTGTGGGATTGGGTTTCAAGAGAAGCCAGAGCCTGGCCCGAACGTATCATTAGGACTTGAATAAATAAAGGAAGGAGTGGTGAGGAGGGCAATCACATGGAAATGCTGCAGGAAGACTTTGTTTTCTATGAAAGCACAGTCAAAAAATGTCTTGGGGTGTTTTGATATCTGCCATGAAATATAGGCTATTTTTGAACAGACCTTCTGTATTCCAGATTCGACCTATATCAGTGTTTCTCAACCTTCCTAATACCACAACCCCTTAATACAGTTCCTTATGTTGTGGTGACCCCCCAAACATAAAATCATTTTTGTTGCTTCTTCATAACTGTAATTTTGCTACTGTTGTCAATTGTAATGTAAATATCTAGTGTATTTTCATTGACTGGACCAAATTTGACACAAATACCTGATACACCCGAGTTTGAATATTAGTGAGGTTGGGGGGGGATTGATTTTGTGATTTGGAAGTTGTAGTTGCTGGGATTTATAGTTCACCTACAATCAAAGAGCATTTTGAACTCCACCAACAATGGAATTGAACCAAACTTGGCACACAGAATTCCCATGACCAATAGAAAATACTGGAAGGGTTTGGTGAGCATTGACCTTGAGTTTTGGAGTTGTAGTTCACCTACGTCCAGAGAGCACTGTGAACTCAAACAATTTTTTTAACCCACTGTCCCCGGTGGCGCAGTGGGTTAAACCCCTGTGCCGGCAGGACTGAAAACCGACAGGTCGCAGGTTCGAATTCGGGGAGAGGTGGATGAGCTCCCTCTATCAGCTCCAGCTCCTCGTGCGGGGACATGAGAGAAGCCTCCCACAAGGATGATAAAAAAAACATCAAATCATTCGGGCGTCCCCTGGGCAACGTCCTTGCAGGCCACCAATTCTCTCACACCAGAAGCGACTTGCAGTCCTGACATGACTCAAACAATGATGGATCAGGATCAAACATGGCACAAATACTCAATATGCCCAAATGTAAACACTGGTGGAGTTTTGGGGAAAATAAACCTTGACATTTGGGAGTTGTAGCTGCTGGGATGTATAGTTCACTTACAATCAAAGAGCATTCTGAACCCCACCAATGATGGAATTGGGCCAAACTTCCCACACAGAAACCCCACGACCAATAGAAAATACTGTGTTTTCTGATGGTCTTTGGTGACCCCTCTGACACCCCCTTGTTACTCCTCCAGAGGTCCCAACCCCCAGGTTGAGAAATACTGACCTATATAGTTATATGGGATTATGGTTGCCACGTTGAGCCGACCATTGCTAAATACACAAGCAGCAGAAAGGAGCGCGTTAATGGCCGACACATAAATTAAGAGCACCCAAGTCCATTTACTCCATTTCTCGCTAAAATCCCATGCTTTATATTTTACTAACTTGTGTACGCGGCAATGCCTGGGTTATATTAAAAAGGCATTGTTTGTTTTGTAGTGTTAGGTAATATAATTTAGTCAGTTAGAAACACTATTCATTAGAAAAAAGTTAAGACTTTGATTTGGTTTTTTATTAATGCTCCCATTAGAAAATTCATAAGGATGTGGATGAACTACAATTCCCTAAACCATGGGTCAGTCCTCCCTAAATCAGGCCTGTAAACAAAGTTGTCCATGTTGCATCTGTGTTCCAAGTTTGGTCCAAATCCATCATTGGTAGGGTTCTGAGTGCTAAGGGTGCAGGGTAAACTACAACTCCCACGTGATTAGATCGGTTCCCCCCGCAAACACCTGCAGTATGTTCTGTTGGTCACTGGGGTACTGTGTTCGAAGTTTGATCCAGATTCGTCATTGGTGGGGTTCTGAGTGCTATGGGTGCAGGGGTGAACTACAACTCCCACGTGGTTAGGTCAGTTCCCCCCACAAACACCTCCAGTATGTTCTGTTGGTCACCGGGGTACTGTGTTCAAAGTTTGGTCCAGATCCATCATTCGTGGGGTTCTGAGTGCTGTGGATGCAGGGTGAACTACAACTCCCACATGTGTAGGTCGATCCCCCCACAAACACTTCCAGTATGTTCTGTTGGTCACCAGGGTACTGTGTTCAATGTTTGATCAAGATCCGTCATTGGTGGGGTTCAGAGTTCTTTGGATGCAAGGTGAACTATAACTCCCACATGTGTAGGTCGGTCCCCTCACAAACACCTCCAATATGTTCTGTTGATCACCAGGCTTCTGTGTTTGAAGAGTGATCCAGATTAGTCATTGATGGCATTCAGACTGCTCTGGCTATAGGGTGTGCTATAACTCCCATGCAGGTGGGTCACTTCCCCAAACTGCTCCAGACCCCTCCAACCTCTTGTGTTGGTCATGGGGCTTTTGTGTTCCAAGTTTGGTCTAGGCCCGCCATTCGTGGGAGTCACAGTGCTCTGTGGAAGTAGGTGAAGGTACTGCAAATCCCCATCATCTGTGGGAAGTGTGGTCCAGATCTATTGGTGGAGTTCACAGTGCTCTTTGGATATAGGTGAACTACAATTCCTATAAATCATGGGGAATTCTTCCCAAACCTCTTGTTCAGTTGCTGATCAATTCCTCTGTTTGTTGTGTACCATAGGAAAAGGTAGGAAAGTTTAAGGGAGAGGCAGTGGGTGGGGTCATGTAAGTTCCACGCCAATGGAAAGAGAAAGGAACCCTGGGATGTGTAGGAAAAACAGAACATATAGGATGAAATTGTCCCAGCATGAAAGCCTTCACTTGGTTGGGGGGGGGGGCAGTATGGTGTTTGTGGAGGGCACTGGGAGGGTTTGGGCTATATGTTCATTGTGCCCATTATAACCTACAATGTCAGTAGAGGGAGGGACATGGGTGCCTCCAGCTCAGTGGGAACTATAGCTGCTTGTGGAGGTGTGAGTCTGTTTGTGTAAGTGGACACCTCCACCACATACACACATAAACATTTGTGGAGAGAGAGAGAGAGAGAGAGAGAGATGAGTTCCTTCGAGGAGATTGGCCAAGTTATAAATAAAGTTGTTGTTGTTGTTGTTCATATTGCCCAACCAAGAAAACAGGTCTCTTTGTCCTTGGAATCATAGACCAAAGGGCCATCTAGTCCAACCTCTCACCACAAAAACACTCCTGAGAGGTGGTCATCCAACCTTCATTTAAAGTTCTCCAAAGAAGGAGACTTCACCACCACCTGAAGGAAGCTATTCCACTGTTCAGAATTGTTCTTACAATAAAGAAGCCACATGCTTACGAAAAGCAGACGAGAAGCCAGGACCCACTTGCTTTCATGTTGAGCTGATTTTTGTACCGGGAGGGGGTTCTCGTTATGTGCTCCCGAAGGTAACGAAAGTAACAAAAGAATGAATGAAACGGGAGAAACGAATTCCGTGCACAATTGTAGTGGCCATCTCAATTCTCCTGGTGGCCCAAACGGAACATCACAAGCCCAGTCTGCAAGGTCTGTTCCTTTCCTTCTATTGCTGTGTGTATAGAAGAACCTCCCTGTGACGGCGCGAGTGGCGCCACCTATGTATAGAACTGTTAGTTGTAAGATTTAAACTGTTTTTCATGCTTAATCCTGCCCCTTTTTACCCTATTTATGTATAGTTGTATGGATTGGTTGCTTGTAGCTGTCAATCAGTACTGTTTGGCTCCACCTCTTCCTGCAGGAGGGGAGAGCTTCCTTTTTTCTTTTCATTCTGCCATCAGAGTTCATACCACATGGACGTGAGTAAAAGACTTGATTCTAAAGGACCCTGATTTAAGTTACCTCTTAGCACCAGTTCTGAGGTTTTTTACCCTTGGTAAAAAAAAAAACCTGGATGGTCCTGGATAACATTGAGGAGATCCCAAGCACCTTCAAGCCGGTTTCTTTGGCACCAAAGGAAGATCCTGAGTCTTCAAAACATAGGCCATCTGAACTGGGGTTGTGGTTTGCTCCGGCATTCACAGCCATTGAGGAAAGAGGAAACTTGGTGAGGCTTCTCAGCTTCAAACCCCTTGGACCCAGGACTAATTGAGACTGTAATGTATGTTTTTCCTTCACCCCTCTAAAGTTTTCCAGCTCATTGCTTTGAAGAAATGACTTTGTGATAAATAAAACTTATTTTGAGCTATTTACACATTTTGGGTTTTTGGGAGTTCCAGTTTCCTATAGGAGGGCAAGAGGCAATCCCTTGGGGAAAAGGTGCCACGTCCATCCCTTCTTCATTAAGACTAATAGCCCCCAAGCGCGACGGCACACTCCCGGTGCATCATGCTTTGATAATTTGTAGGGATCTCTGTGTTGTTCTTCTTTTGCCTAATGTAATGGACTCCCATAAATCCATCCACACAGCTGCACTGCCACTGTTTCCAGTTTTTCCGTTCAGCCCAAGCAGCTCTCCGTAAACTGCTGAAACGGCATGCTTTGCAAAACACAGGATACGTTTGTCTGGCCTCTGAGCCTGCACTTAAACAACCCTCATTGTCTGACGCTTGTCTCACCCACATACAGTAAGATAATGATCTCACCGACCACGTGGGCTTCCTCCTCCTCCTCCTCGCTGGCAAAAGGAGCCAAGTGGGTGACCAGTAAACAACCGAAATAGAACTGTGCGCAGAGGAGAGATCCTTAGAGAAAGACTCCTGCCGTGGTCGCCCTTCATTTAGGCTGCGGTTTCTTCTCTCTCTTGTGTTTTGGCAGCGTCAGCAATATCTCGCATCCAAAGAGCTGATCCAGGGTTATTTGGAGAGGCGGGAAGGAGGAAAAACACAAGAAGTTATAAAACAGAGCTGCTAACCACCGTAAGGCCAAGGCAGGTTCCTTCCAAGTTTCCAGGTTTGGACAAGCCCCAACTGTGCACAGCCAGACAACAGATAAATATTGTATTTGCATTTGGAAATAGTAAAATGACGCTCTCTTTCTGCATTGATCCGGAACTGATGCTTTGTTGTAATGGTTTGAATGCCATGTTGTTATGATTTGAATGTCATCTGCGTCTCTGACCCTCAAACTCATGAGAGAAGCCTCCCCACAGGATCATAACACATCCTGGCAACCCTTGAGCAACATCTTTGTAGACGACTGATTCTTTCACACCAGAAGCAACTTGCAATAATAATAATAATAATAATACTACTTACTTACTTAGGCGATCCCTCATTGGCCGAGTAGGATAGTCTTCCAGGATCAGAATTCTTGTGGGTCCATAGGTGGCTGTGGAGCCCTATTCTTGACCTGCATGTTCTCCCACAGTGAGGGCATCGGTTTCCAGGTGGAAGTCAGTCCCGGTCGGGGTTGGCTTGATGCGCATATCACTCTCACCCTCCACTTATGCCTCTTCAAATTCTGCAGCACTGCTGGTCACAGCTGACCTCCAGCTGGAGCGCTCAAGGGCCAGGGCTTCCCAGTTCTCAGTGTCTATGCCAGAGTTTTTGAGGTTGGCTTTGAGCCCATCTTTCAATCTCTTTTCCTGCCCAACAACATTCCGTTTTCCATTCTTGAGTTCGGAGTATGGTGGTCGGGCATCTGGACAACGTGGCCAGTCCAGCGGAGTTGATGGCGGAGGACCATCACTTCAATGCTGGTGGTCTTTGCTTCTTCCAGCATTCTGACATTTGTCCGCCTGTCTTCCCAAGAGATTTGCAGGATTTTTCAGAAACAGTGCTGATGGAATCATCCCAGGAGTTGTGTATGACATCTGTAGACAGTCCATGTTTTGCAGGCATCTAGCAGGTTTGGGAGGACAATAGCTTTATAAACAAGCACCTTGGTCTCCCTACGGATGTCCTCAAACACTTTCTACTTCATTCGGGAAAATGCTGCACTTGCAGAGCTCATGTAATGTTGCATTTCAGTGTCGATGTTGACTTTGGTAGAGAGGTGGCTGCCAAGGTAACGGCTATGGTCAACATTTTCTAATGTCACACCATTAAGCTGTATCTCTGGCATTGGAAAGGGCTTGGCTGGTGACTGCTGGAACAGCACTTTGGTTTTCTCGATGTTCAATGACAGCTTCTCGTAAGCTTCTGCAAAGGTATTTAGTGTGGCTTGTAGATATTCTTGTGAATGTGCACAAATGACATTGTCATCAGCATACTGGAGTTCTATAACATATGTTGTTGTAACCTTGGTTTTGGCTTTCAGTGTGCTGAGGTTAAACAGCTTGCCATCTGTCCGATAGATGACTTCCACTCTGGTGGGAAGCTTCCCATCAACAAGGTGAAGTATCATAGCGATGAAGATGGAGAATAAAGTTGGGGCGATAACACATCCCTGTTTGACACCGCATTCCACCTTAAATGGGTCACTTTGGGAGCCATTGCTGTCCAAGACTGTTGCCATCATGTCATCATGGAGGAGCCGCAGGATGTTCACAAATTTGTTAGGGCACCTGATTTTGTGGAGGATGGTCCAGAGAGCGCTGCGATTCACTGTGTCGAATGCCTTTGCAAGGTCAATAAATGCCATGTTGGTTTTGTTCCCTGCCTTTTTCTTGGAGCTGTCATGCAGTGAAGATCATGTCCACTTTTCCTCTGGAGGGGCAGAAGCCATTCTGGGATTCTGGGAGGGTGTCTTCTGAGAGGGGCAGAAAGCGGTTTGCAAGGATTCTTGTGAGGATTTTCCCAGCTGAGGTTAGAAAGGAGATACCTCGATAGTTTCCGCAGTCCGTTCTTTCCCCTTTTTTGAAGAGGGTGATGAAATCTGCTGGGATTTTCTTGGTCACCCACACTTTTTCTATGAGCCGGTGGAGTTGTTGTGTCAGCTCAGCTATTAATAATAATAGACAAAGAGTGAATACCATAAAAACACAATGCAGAGCAGAAGAGAAAACTGGTGAAAGAAGGCTCATGGATGTGGCTCACAAATGGAACTTTGAAAAAGGAGGCAAAGGAGGGCCTGATTCTGACAGCCCAGGAACAAGCCATTAGAACCAATGCCATCAAAGCCAGAAATGAAAAGTCGACGACAGATCCCAAATGTAGACTCTGCAAGGAAGCAGATGAAACAATAGATCTCATCCTCAGCTGCTGCAAGAAGATCACGCAGACAGACTACAAGCAGAGGCACAACACTGTTGGTCAGATGATTAATTGGAACTTGTGCCACAAATCCCATCTGTCTGCGACAAAGAACTGGTGGGATCACAAGCCGGAAAAAGTTACAGAAAATGAACACATCAAACTACTCTGGGACTTCCAGATTCAGACAGACAGAGTTTTGGAGCACAATACTCCTGACCTCACGATCGTGTTATGGATTGTCGATGTTGCAATCCCAGGTGACAGCAGGATTGAAGAGAAACAACTAGAAAAGCTGGCACGATATGAGAATTTAAAGATCAAACTGCAAAGACTCTGGCACAAGCCAGGCAAGGTGGTCCCAGTGATGATCGGCACACTGGGTGCAGTGCCTCAAGACCTTGGCCTGCACTTAAACACAATCGGCTCTGACAAGATTACCAGCTGCCAGCTGCAAAAGGCTACCTTACTGGGATCTGCAC
This sequence comes from Anolis sagrei ordinatus, assembly GCF_025583915.1. Classification (NCBI taxonomy): domain Eukaryota; kingdom Metazoa; phylum Chordata; class Lepidosauria; order Squamata; family Anolidae; genus Anolis; species Anolis sagrei. Next base: position 33,850,298 of record NW_026844367.1, on the reverse strand, counting down.
GCATTATTTGCCGATATATCACACAGTCCGATGTGGGATCCAATACAACAGTCAGCAGAGTGTCTGCTGTGAACTCATCTTGTTGTGTTTCAAATAATAATAATAATAATAATAATAATAATAATAATAATAATAATGTTGCCATACTGGGTGACAGTTGCATTGAGGAAAAACAACAGGAAAAACTCAGTCGTTATCAGGACCTCAAAATCAAACTGCAAAGGCTCTGGCATCAACCAGTACATGTGGTCCCAGTGGTCATTGGCACACTGGGTGCTGTTCCAAAAGATCTCGGCCGGTCTTTGGAAACAATAAACATTGACAAAATCACGATCTATCAACTGCAAAAGGCCACCTTACTTGGATCTGTGTTCATCATTCGAAAATACATCACACAGTCTTAGACGCTTCGGAAGTGTCCGACTTGTGATTTTGTGATCCAAAATCCAGCATATAGATCTCATTTTCTGTGACATACTGTGCTTTTGTGTCAGTAAAATAGGAATAAGAATAAGAATAGTACTTTGGGCAAAACTGTACTGCAGGAGGTTCTGTGAGCTGTAGTCAACAAAATGGACTCTGGCCATCATGTGATTTAGTGCCAATGTGGTTTAGTGCTTTGAGCATTAGACTACAACATTACAATGGCTTCAAACTACAGGAAAGGAGATTCCACCTGAGCCTTAGGAAGGACTTCCTAACTGTAAGGAAAGCTGTTCAACAGTGGAACTCACTGCCCTGGAGTGTGGTGGAAGCTCCTTCTTTGGGGGCTTTGAAACAGAGGCTGGATGGCCATCTGTTGGAGGTTCTTGGCAGGGGGTTGGAAGGCTCACGAGGTCTCTTTCAACTCTATGATTTCATGAGACTATTGGAAACCAGGGTTCAAATCCCCTCTCCGCCATGAAATTCACTGGAAGTTGCAGCACTTTTTTCCTCCTGCTGATCCCATACAGATGGTGACGTGGGTCTTTTCTTTCTTTCTTTCTTTTTTCCCTTTATTGCCTCCAGAGACACTGCGGCTTAACTAGTTGCAGCTTGTCTCAAGCTTTGGGCGAATGTCTGATGACAACAACAGGAGCAAGCGATCAGAATACTTTAATATTATTATATATGTTTTGCCTCCTTAATGTTCTGTTGGGAAGCCGAGAACAAAGCCGGCTGTCTGGATTGTGAGCCCGGTCTGTGAAAGGGGCTAATTAGCCGCCTGGCACTCCCTTGCCATTATCTCTTGCCTAACGTTGCCAAGGCACTGATACGGAGCCATTGGGCTCATTATCGGAACAGCCATTGGAAGGGAATCGTTTACCCTTTGGCCCAAAAGGTCAATTTATTAAAATGAGAAGTATAATTGAGAGCAAGTACAAAAAAAGGGAGAGTGAGACCACACCCGTACTCTCCAACATTTCACATGTTTGGCCAAGCAAAGCATGGGCAAGATGGCAAATGCTATTCATGAGCAATTCAGCTGAGTTACGCTAATGGAAGAAGTGGGAAAAGAAGAGCAAAACACCAGAACATTTTTAAAATTGACTGAAAAATGGGATGAGAAAGGATGAATTGGGACTGTTCCCGCCAAATCTGGAAGAATTGCCGTCAAACATTATTAACTGTACCTCCCAAGGAGAAGAAGAGGGCATGTATAATGCACAGGCACCACCTAAAATATGACGTGGCTCACCAAAAATATGAAGCCGTCAAAAGAAGGAGTATGGTTGTTGAAATTTCCCTTTAAATTAATTGTTGAAATATATCCCACTGATTATACCAATATCAGGGGAGATTACAGTAGAGAAGGGGTGAGACACTTAGTATTTTAAAAGGCAGGAACTGGGAAACACTAGAACTGAGAGACTTAAAATGCTTCTTCAAATGAATTCCGCTGTCACCATTCCAATATTAATCAGGCCGAGGTAATATTATGAGTTTGTTCTGTACCACAATGTGTTGCGTGTGCAAGTGCGATACACCTCCCACCGCCAACCCAAGAAGTACACTCACACAAGATGTGGGATGAACAATGGCCACAACTCATTTATTGATAACAGGAACAAGGGTTGGCAGCCAAGCATGGGTCCTGGATCATGATTGGGCAGCCCAATACTGCCCGATCCCGCACACACCAGGGTGCCACCGGCACAATACTGGGCAAACGCAACTCGGCACCCCTGGGACCACCGGGCTTTCCCCCTAACCACTAGGGGGGATACCAAACCAGATCCAGGGCCCATGCCCCACACCAACAAGGAGTTGTGACAAGGAGCATAAAACAAACAAGTAACTGTTAACAGGTAACCATGACAAGGTAAACACCAACAAAAGTTAACTGCCAATGAAAACATAAACCGCATGCAGGGTGGGTGGGATGGATCAGCTGTTGCAGGCCGAGTGCCTGCTGGGGAGCCTGGGGCAGCCTTATGAAGGCTGCCCACAAGGAGGGAGAGGCCAGCTGCGGTGGGTGTGGTCAGTTGGCCATTGGCCCCTTGACCCGCTGGCAGAAAGCCTTCCCGCCATCAGAGGGGGCTTCTGGGAGAAAGAAGCCCCCCCTAAGGCAAGTCCATCCTCAGGAAATAAAGCCCGACTGCTCACTGGAGGGAAGGATACTAGAGACAAAGTTGAAGTACTTTGGCCACATCATGAGGAGACAGGAAAGCCTAGAGAAGACAATTATGCTGGGGAAAGTAAAAGGAAAAAGGAAGAGGGGCCGACCAAGGGCAAGATGGATGGATGGCATCCTTGAAGTGACTGGACTGACCTTGAAGGAGCTGGGGGTGGTGACGGCTGACAGGGAGCTATGGCGTGGGCTGGTCCATGAGGTCACGAAGAGTCGGAGGCGACTGAACGAATGAACAACAACAAAAGGCAAGAATGGCGGTGGGGGGCGCCCTGCCCTGCAACTTCTTTGGCCCGGTAAGTCGGGGCATGCCTTCCACTATAGTTTTTTAGTGGCTGCTGTGAAGCTGACTTTAAGAATACTTTGACCACAATGGTACACACACTGAGGCTGGTATAAGTTAATAAAAGAACAAGAATGTTTATTAAACAAGCTTGAAATAATTCAGGTACAAATGCTTGATGGGTTCAGAAAGTTTCTGGCATGAAAAGCTTATGGTTGCATTAGAGTAAAAATCTTAAACTCTTCTGGATTACAAGTCTTCAAAGTTCCACAGAAAATTACTTCAGGAAATTAATCTCTGAAAGTAACTCCCAAAAATGCCCCTTAGGAATCTAGCCAAAAATACCCTGAACTAGACTTCCCTTGGAATGAACCAACTGGGCACAGTTCCACAACAGTATTCTAGCTATCTACTAATATCTACTCTGAATACCTCACAAAAGACTAACCCAATCTTTCTCTCTAAACACAAACTCGCTCTGACTCTCGATCTTAACTCCCAAACTCCAACCCTACTAACTGGGACTTCAAGCCTCTATTTTAAAAGACACTTTTTTTTTCCTTTGGACCATCTTTCTAGCTAATCCTAGCCCCTTATTTTCCCTCCAAGACTTGAACATGCCCCCTCAAGGAAAATGCCTAACTAAAATGGCTTCTACCTGGCTCCCTTTTCTAAAATGGACGCCGTGGCTTCGCCAGGCCCACTCCCTTAGGCTTCAGCCAGACAGCTAAGGTAAGGGATTCATTACAGCATGCAACACCACTATGAAAATGGAGTTTTCAGAACTTTGTGACTTTAATGAGATCGGAGGTGACCCCCCCCCCCCGGGACTCTGTAAAAGGTAGTTCAACATCAGGGAATTCATAGTTTAGCCAAGGACACCAGGCTGGAATGATCCCATTATCCCCTATCTCTCCCCCATGTGGGAGAGGCTTTTTCCATGGCCCCATGGCCCAACTCTTATGGACTTTCCAGGAACTTTCATCTTTATAGGAAATTTATAAACTCTTGCCAAATTTATGAACTTTTATAGACTTTGGGGGACTGATGTGACTTTCCCTTAGACCAGTGGTTCTCAACCTGGGGAGGCGGGCTTTGCGCGGGCCAGGCCCGCACGGAGGACACCTCGCCTGCATCGCCCCCCTCCCGCTGAATAGCGGGAGAGTGAGGCAGGTGAGGCGGGCTTTGCGCGGCCCACACAGAGGACGCCTCGCCTGCCTTGCCCCCCCCCCCCGCCGAATAGCGGGAGAGCAAGGCAGGCAAGGCGAGCTTTGCGTGGGCCAGGCCCACACGGAAGACGCCTTGCCTGCCTCGCCCCCTTGCCAAATGGCGGGAGAGCGAGGCAGGGGAGGTGGGCTTTGTGCGGGCCAGGCCCGCACGGAGAATGCCTCGCCCGCCTCCCCACCTCCCGCCTACAACTCCAAAACTACAACTCCAAAACTCAAGGTCAATGCCCACCAAAACCTTCCAATCTTTTCTGATTGTCATGGGAGTTCTGCGTGCCAAGTTTGGTTCAATGCCATTGCTGGTGGAGTTCAGAATCCTCTTTGATTGTTTCTGTATATGAACCCACATGATCTCTTCGATCATCTGGAGAGGCCCTGCTTGCGCTCCCACCTCCATTGCAGGCACGATTGGTGGGGACGAGGGAGAGGGCCTTCTCGGTGGTGGCCCCTCAACTCTGGAACTCACTCCCCAAGGACATCAGGCATGCCCCAACTCTGGCAGTCTTTAGGAGGAGCCTGACAACATGGTTGTCCCAGTGTGCCTTCCCAGAATAAGGAAACTCCCAGCAATATGTCCCTAAATGCACTTTATCAATGATCTAGGATTGTCTGCACTCCCTTTCCTCTTCGAAATTCTATCCTAGTTATATATTCACCTAGTCATGCTCAGCATTATTTTTTAAAATTTTAATTATTACATTTGGCCCAGCCATAGGTTTTTAAGCATTGTTGTGCTATTGTTAATGCTTACTGCTTGTTTTTTTTTGTTTATGAGTTTTGTTTTATTGTTTTGTATTGCTGTTGTTGTTTTGCTGATGTATTTTGGGCTCAGCATCATGTAAGCCGCACCGGATCCCTTGGGGAGATGGTAGTGGGGTACAAATAAAGTTATTATTATTATTATTATTATTATTATTATTATTATTATTAGTTATAGATCCCAGCAACTACAACTCCCAAACGACAAAATCAATTTTGGGCTTATCGGTTATTTGTGCCAAATTTGGTCCAGTGAATGGAAATACATCCTGCATATCAGATATTTACATTACGATTCATAACAGGAGCAAGATTACAATTATGAAGTAGCAATGAAAATAATGTTATTTTTCATATAAACATACATACACATAGGGGATGGGAAACGGGGCAAGGGAGCATACAAGGACTTCATAGGAAGAGAGGGGGCATCATGCAGGGTCTAAGGCAGCGGTTCTCAACCTGGTGGTTGCGGCCCCCAGGGAGGTCGCCTAGCCATTTTGGAGGGGTCGCGAGGCCACTTCCGTTAACCCCGCCCCAAGGGCGCGGGTCAGGCAAGGTCTCCCTCATGCGAGGCCTGGCCCTGCGCAAAGCCCTCCTCGCCTGCCTCGCTCTCCCGCCATTCGCGGGAGGTGGGGAGGCAGGTGTGGCGTTTTTTAGATGATGGAGAAACGCATGGGTTCATCTCACGCTGCTCCGTGGCAACCTCTAATCTCTGCAACCCCAAATGAGGACAGGAGGGGCTTACCCCTGGCACACAAGTGAAGTAATGTGCCTCTCTTAGAGCTTTGGCGGGACTAGAATGGCCCACCATTGCAAAGCTATAATTTGGTTCTATATTTAAAAGCGCGACCAGACTATGATGTCTTGACACCGTTCCAAACGTCCTGCTGTCGGCACCCAATCCTCTTCGTATTACATTAGTTCTGCTTTCTGACAGCTCCGCTTTCCGACAGTCAACTCTTTCGATCCTTTTCAATAACAGAACTCAAGCATACAATGAGTCAAAATGCGACCAAATAAAGCAAAACAAACTTAACATTCAACCAGTTTAAAATATGCTGGGCCCTCGATATCCGCTGGGCTTTGACTTCAGGACTCCGTTATTCTACCATTATGGCTCCAACGGTTAATCCTACTAATATTACTAGTAACTATAGTTGCAGGTTACTACGTCATTGGATTTTTAATTGTTCAAAATATTTCTTTGCTTTATTTATTTATTTATTTATTTATTTATTTATTTATTTATTTGATGTATTTGTATACCGGCTTTCTCAGCCCATAGGCGACTCAAGATGGTTAACAGGGTAAAATTCAATGCTTACAATATCATAAATACATTTTAAAACATTAACATATAATAAAATCAAACATATCAATAAAATATAAATTCATAGTGTCTCCTTGTCACCATTCCATTTTCCTACGTCAGTTACTCTGCATTTGGAAACGCTTGTTCAAAAAACCACGTCTTGACTTTTTTCCGGAATGTTAAAAGGGAGGTGGCCTGTCTAATATCTATAGGGAGAGCATTCCACAGCTGAGGGGCCACCACCGAGAAGGCTCTGTCTCTCGTCTCTGCCAAACGTACTTATGACGAAGGTGGTAAGGAGAGCTGGGCCTCCCCAGATGATCTTAAGGTCCAAGATGGTTCATAAGGGGAGATGCATTCGGACATGTAAGTTGGGCCAGAACCATTTAGGGCTTTATAGGCTAAAGCCAGCACTTTGAATTGTGCCCGGTAGCAAACTGGCAGCCAATGGATTTGGCGCAACGGAGGAGTTGTACGCTCCCTGAGCGCCGCTCCCGTTAGCAATCTAGCTGCAATTTGTTAGAAGCTTCTGGATAGTCTTCAAAGGCAACTCCATGTAGAGCACGTTGCAGTAGTCTATATGGTATGTAACCAGAACATGGACTACCATGGCCAAGTCAGACTTTCCAAGGTACGGGCACAGCTGACGCACATTTCTACAAGGGATTGAAATCAGTTCCTTGAGCCAATGGAAAATGGAATTCTCAAGAAACTGAATGTCTCCAGATAATCCCACTCACTCAGCTCCTCTTGGAATCATAGAATCCTAGACTCGAAAGAGACCTGGTAGGGCATCCAGTCCAAACGCATTCTGCCAAGAAGCAGGAAAATCGTATTGAAAGCACCCTCGACAGATGGCCATCCAGCCTCCAAAGAAGTATTATTACTAGCCGTCCCCTGCCACGGGTTGCTGTGGCCCACATGGGGATTCTGTGTGGGAGGTTTGGCTCAATTCTATCGTTGGTGGGGTTCGGAATGCTCTTTGATTGTAGGTGAACTATAAATCCCAGCAACTACAACTCCCAAATGTCAAGGTCTATTTCCCTTAAACTCCATCTGTGTTTATATTTGGGCATATGGAATATTCATGCCAAGTTTGGTCCAGATCCATCATTGTTTGAGTCCACAGTGCTCTCTGGATGTGGGTGAACTATAATTCCCAAGGTCAATGTCCACCAAACCTTTCCAGTTTTTTCTGTTGGTCATGGGAGCCCTGTGTGCTAAGTTTGGCCCAATTCCATCATTGGTGGAGTTCAGAATGCTCTTTGATTGTAGGTAAACTATAAATCCCAGCAACGACAATTCCCAAATGACAAAATCATTTTTTTTTAGTGGAGGACATAAATTGGACTGTTAGGTGTCTTGTGTCCAAATTTGGTGTCAATTCCCCCAGTGGTTTTTGAGTTCTGATGGTAGCACAAACAAACATTACATTTTTATTTATATAGATGATTCTATGACCTTTTCCAGAATCTTTCCCATTATCAACGTGAGGCTGACCAGACACTGGTCATTGTTTGGGGTCATCCTTTTCCTGCTTCTTGAAGATAGATAGGGACCTCAATTGCCCTTCTCCAATCTGCTGGGACGTCTCCCATTCTCCAAGAACTCTGAACCCATCTCGCTGCAGTCTATTCTTTCTGCCTTTAGGTATCTTTGATCGCCTTGCAGTTCTGTAATGTCAGGTTTAGAGCCAAGAAAAGAAAGGTGGCAAGAGGAGGGAAGCTGCACACGCCTCTTTAACAAGTACAAGGTGTCCCTATACGTCCGTGTCTCCGTATAATCAATCATTACATTATCATCTGTTCCTAGCCCGAAGGGATGCTCTTCACTTTCAACTCGCACACAAAACACTACAAGCTTTTCCGGTTTTGCAAAGCATGCAAGCGACCCTGTTCTATTCCAAGAGCCAGACATGCTGGGGGCAATTCTTCAAGACTTGCAGCACCTTACGGCTGAGGATAGAGGATGGAAACAGATTTCCAGAAAGACAAAATTACAGTTTTTTGGAGGGTTTTTTTGATCCTTGGGTTCCAGCAAGGCTTGAGTCCCGTTGACCTGGATCAAGTCAACTCTGTGCCAACTCCACAAAGAAGTGTCAACACCATCACATCCTGGTTCATTCCCTGGAAATATAAATATAAAGCAAACCTCCTGTCTTTCCCCATAAGGCATTGTTTCTCAACCTGGGGGTCAGGACCCCTAGGAGGGTTGTGGGGGGGGGGGGTGTCAGAGGGGTCGCCAATGACCATCAGAAAACACAGTATTTTTCCCAAACTCCACCAGTGTCCACATTTGGGCATATTGAGTATTCGTGCCAAGTTTGGTCCAGATCCATCATTGTTTGAGTCCACGGGGCACTCTGGATGTATGTGAACTACAACTCCAAAACTCAAGGTCAATGCCCACCAAACCCATCTAGTATTTTCTGTTAGTCATGGGGGTTCCATTTGCGCATATTGAATATCCGCTTCAAGTTTGGTCCAGATCCATCATTGTTTGAGTCCACAGGGCTCTCTGGATGTATGTGAACTACAACTCCAAAACTCAAGGTCAATGCCCACCAAACCCTTCCAGTATTTTCTGTTAGTCATGGGGGTTCTGTGTGCCAAGTTTGGCCCAGTTCTATCATTGGTGGGGTTCACAATCCTTTTTGATTGTAGGTGAACTATAAATCCCAGCAACTACAACTGCCAAAGGTCTATTTTCCCCAAACTCCAACAGTGTTCACATTTGCGCATATTGAGTATCCGTGCCAAGTTTGGTCCAGATCCATCATTGAGTCCACAGTTCTCTCTGGATGTAGGTGAACCACAACTCCAAAACTCAAGTTCCATGCCCACCAAACCCTTCCAGTATTTTCTGTTGGTTATGGGAGTTCTGTGTGAGAAATTTGGCCCAATTATATCATTGGGAGAGTTCAGAATGCTCTTTGATTGTAGGTGAACTATAAATCCCAGCAACTACAATGCCAAAATGTCAAGGCCTATTTTTCACAAACTCCACCAGTGTTCACATTTGGGCATATTGAGTATTTATTTATTTATTTATTTATTTTTATTTTCAGTATTTCTACCCCGTTCTTTTTCAGTCCCCGAAGAGGGACTCAGGACAGCTTTCATTTGGCTTATATTTGTATTCCGCCCCTCTCAGCCCGAAGGCTACTCGAGGAGGTTATTTGTTCCAAGTTTGGTGCAGATCCATTATTGTTGAGTCCATAGTGCTTTTTGTGTGTAGATGAACCACAACTCCCAAACTTAAGGGCAATGCCCACCAAACCCTCCTAGTATTTTTCTGTTGATCATTGGAATTCTGTATGCCAATTTTGGTTCAATTCCATCACTGGTGGCGTTCAGAATGCTCTTTGATTGTAGGTGAACTATAAATCCCAGCAACTACAAATGACAAAATCAATCCCACCCCCCCAAACCCCACCAATATTCAAATCTGGGTGTGTCGGGTATTTATGTCAAATTTGGTCCACTGAATGAAAATACATCCTGCAGATAAGATATTTACATGACGATTCATAACAGAAGCAAAATTACAGTTGTGAAGTAGCAACAAAAATAATGTTATGGTTGGTGGGTCAGCACAGTATGAGGAACTGTATCAAGGGGTCGCGGCATTAGGAAGGTTGGAGGACCTTCGCACAAAGGACCTTCGCACAGTTAAAACTCTTGCGCCAGCTGCAACCATACCTCGTGAAGTCTGACTTGACCATGGTGGTCCATGCCTTAGTTATCTCTAGACTGGACTACTGCAATGCACTCTACGAGGGGCTACCCTTGAAGACGGCCCGGAAACTACAACTTGTCCAATGTTCGGCAGCCAGATTAATAACTGGGGCTAGTTATAGGGAGCGGTCAACTCCCATGTTCAAGAAGGTCCACTGGCTGCCGTTTATTTTTCGGACCCAATTTTAGGTGCAGGTTATTGCCTACAAAGCCCTAAATGGTTTGGGACCTGCCTAACTTCGTGACCGTATCTCTCTCCCTCCTTTCGCCCCTGCCAATCTCACAAGCTCGTCTTGTGGGCACAAGGGAAGGAGCCTTCTCCTCTGCGGCTCCCCGACTCTGGAACTCATTACCTGGAGAGATCAGGAAAGCCCTACACTAGAAACATTTAAAAAGAACCTTAAAACCTGGCTCTTCTGCTGCGCCTTTGGCGAGTAGGTGCACAACATGACACTAGTGCTCCCCTCAATGCCTCTGCCACTGGAGTACATGCCCCCCAAATGGGAAGTTTAGACCCTGTGTGTCTTTATGAGCTCTCTGCAAATAACTTGCTCCTATTTTTATCTCATTAGAGTTTTTAACATTTTATTCTGTACATGTGGCCCGCCCACTGTCACTGTGATTGTGTTTATTGCAATGTTATTTTGTTACTGTATTCATATTTTTTTTCCTTATGTAATTTTGATGATGTTGCTACTTGCTTATGTTTTGGTTTTATTTTGCTGCAATATGTTGTTTGGGCTTGGCCCCATGTAAGCCGCTCCTAGTCCCCATTGGGGAGATGGTGGCAGGTTATAAATAAAGATCGTTATTATTATTATTATTATTATTATTATTATTATTATTATTATTATTAGTATTATTATTAGAATTCAAAGTTATCTCTCAAAAACATACTTTTTGCCTTTTTGCTTTGACAATTCATGGTGGAGTTTAGGTGCCCTTATCATTTGTCAGTGTTGGTATTTATATGCCCTCAAATTTGGCCTAAGTTGGAAATGACTTGAAAACACACAACAATAACAACAAAAACACATGGAGGACACCTCTCTATATGCAGTGGTTTATCAGGCTTTTTGCAGTTGAGTAAAATACATCAAAACCCATAAAATAAATATAAATATAAATATAAATCTATATAAATAAAAATGTAATGTTCGTTTGTGATACCATCAGAACTCAAAGACCACTGGGACAATTGGCACCAAATTTGGACACAATACACCTAACAACCCAATGTATGTTCTCCACTCACCCCCCCCCCCAACACTTCCCCCTCCCTCCCCCCACCCCCCTTAGAAAGACGTTCAACTGTAAGCCTCAGGGAGGAGGGGGAGGGAAGGAGTGCATGTGCATGGCCAGCAGCGAGTGCGCATGCCCAGCAGGCTCCCATGGAGGCCCTCCCTTCAGGAGCTGGAGGAAAAGCCCTCATCCCCGCAGGCCTGCTACCCTGTCACTATCCTTTACATCAGGGGTCCTCAAACTATGGGGTGTGGAGAAGGGTGAGTCCCCCTCCCCCCCCCAAGATGTGCTTCCCCAGGCAGCAGCACTCCGGCAGGTGCAGAGGAGGCCGGGCTCCCTCCTCCTCCTCTTCCAAGGAGTAAACTTGCAACTGAAGGAAAGGAGGGATGGGGGGGGGGCACATTAGGAGATGAGGGGAAAGAACAAACAAAAAGAGGTAAACAACACTTTAGATTTACTTTGTGCCTTCACTCTGCAGCAATGCCCTTCTTTTTTGGATTCTCTGTGCTCCAACAGCAGCAGCAGCAAAAGAGGCAGAGATAGAGGGGGAGGAGCAGCAGGAAGGGAGATGGACTCTCCTCTCTTCTCTCTCCCCCCCTCCCTGCAGCATCCACTGGATTCCTGGCTATGGCTCTGCAGGCTTTCAGCCCCATGCTAACTTTAAGTTTGTGTCACATGGCTCCGGGGGGGGGGGGGGGGGGGAGCTAAGGATTACTTAGGTGATCCCTCACTTTCCGAGGATGATTGTCTTCCAATATTCTTGTGGGTCCGTATGTGGCTGTGGAGCCCTATTCTTGCTCTGCATCTTCTTCCGCAGTGAGGGCATTGGTTTCCAGGTGGAAGGCGGTCTCGGCCGGGGTTGGCTTGACGCGCCTTCCTCTTGGCACGTTTCTCTTTTTCACCCTCCACTCGTGCCTCCTCAAATTCTGCAGCACTGCTGGTCACAGCTGACCTCCAGCTGGAGCGGTCAAGGGCCAGGGCTTCCCAGTTCTCAGTGTCTATGCCAGAGTTTTTAAGGTTGGCTTTGAGCCCATCTTTAAATCTCTTTTCTTGCCCTCCAACATTCCGTTTTCCATTTTTGAGTTCGGAGTAGAGCAGCTGTTTTGGGAGACGGTGGTCGGGCATCCGGACAACATGGCCGGTCCAGCGGAGTTGATGGCGGAGGACCATCGCTTCAATGCTGGTGGTCTTTGCTTCTTCCAGCACGCTGACATTTGTCCGCCTGTCTTCCCAAGAGATTTGCAGGATTTTCCGGAGGCAGCGCTGATGGAATCGTTCCAGGAGTTGCATGTGACGTCTGTAGACAGTCCACGTCTCACAGGCATATAGCAGGGTTGGGAGGACAATAGCTTTATAAACAAGCACCTTGGTATCCCTACGGATGTCCCGGTCCTCAAACACTCTCTGCTTCATTCGGAAAAATGCTGCGCTTGCAGAGCTCAGGCGGTGTTGTATTTCGGTGTCGATGTTGACTTTGGTGGAGAGGTGGCTGCCAAGGGAGCGGAAATGATCAACATTTTCTAATGTTACACCATTAAGCTGTATCACTGGGATTACCCCACCCACCACTCTCCAGGGCCATCAAGAGTGACCAAAAGCTTTATTTACTGCAGAGGAGGCTCCTGTTTGGAGGAGAAAAGGTGAGAGACAGGAGCCTGAGATTGGGGACTGAGGCCTGCAAGAGGAGAAGTTTTGTGGGCAAAGATTCTTGGAATTGCTGGGTGCCTCTGAGCATCTGCAGAGTGATTCCTCGAGCTTTCCAAAGGTGATGGATTGCAACACCTTTCATCCCCAAAACACTCTGGGGATGATGGGAGATGCCTTTGAGAAAGGATGGGAGATGAAACTAGGGGGTGCATCTGCACTGGGAAATTAATGTGGTTTTTTGTTTTTTGTTTTTTTTGTCGTGTCAGGAGCAACTTGAGAAACTGCAAGTCGCTTCTGGTGTGAGAGAATTGGCTGTCTGTAAGAACGTTGCCCAGGGGACACCTGGATGTTTTCATGTTTTATCATCCTTGTGGGAGGCTTCTCTCATGTCCCCACATGAGGAGCTGGAGCTGATAGAGGGAGCTCATCCACGCTCTCCCCGGATTCGAACCTGCGACCTGTCGGTCTTCAGTCCTGCCGGCACAGGGGTTTAACCCACTGCGCCACCGGGGGCTCCACACATTAATTAATGTGGTTCAGTAGCATTTTCACTTAGTTCAAGGCTGTGGATCCCAGGGAGTTGTAGTTTGACAAGGCTTTGGGCTGCTTCTACAATGAATGCAGTTCAGTACTACTTCCGCGACTCAATAAATCATGGGATTTGTTGTCTTGAGCCTCCTTTGCCAAGGAGTATAGGAAACTGCAAATCCCAGGATTTGCAGTCAAACTGCATTAATTCTACAGTGTAGATCAGGCATGAGCAAACTTTGGCCCTCCTGGTGTTTTGGACTTCAAAGGTAGGAGTTATTTATTTATTTATTTATTTTATATCCTATTTTTTCACTCCGTACAGAGACTCAAAGCGGCTCACAATTAAAAACATTACAATACAACTTAAAATATAAAATATACAATAATAAAACAGTATTGTCATTATATATTATATGTAGTATTATAATTAATATTTTAGTATTGCTGAGTGTCTTCCTTGCTATCTTTTTGTAGACAAGTGAAGATCCTTTTGTTTCATCAGGTCTTTGAAGGATGATTGCACAGGAAAAAGACCTTTCATGGACTGTGTTTTCAGTAGGGTCCATTTGTTTGAGGTGGTCTCTGCCTCAAGTTGTAAGCCACAGTCTTTCCACCTCCACAATAATGATTTAATCAGAGTTGTACAATCTTATCTTAAATTACAGCTCTATGCAAATGTTCAAATACATTGAACTTCTTGCTATCTAATTACCTCTATTTCATTTTTATTTTTGAAACATCCTTGGCTACCTCATTTTACATCTGTCCCTTCTGTCTATTCCTTCAACTAGAATTCCTCTGTTTTCTGAGTGCCACAGCAACACATGGCAAGGTACAGCTAGTATAAATATAAATAAAATAGGAATGCTGTTACTGGGCCAATGCCAAAGCATACAGTATATTATGCAAGCTTTTGAAGCTCCTCCGGCTTCTTCGTCAGACAAAGGTGTTAAGAATCCTCCAACATTAGGGATGTTTGAATGATTTAAGGATAGGAAAAGTAGTTTGCCCTCCCTCTACAAGTTCCTGCAGGTTGGCGAAATGAGTAACAACCTGCCTGCTGAAACCTCCCCTCTTGTTTGTGGGCGCTTGGTTTGCTTCCAGTTTTGCTATCTCACTAATTCATTGAGTCATTAGTCTGCACGTACTAAATGCGCAGTTGGTGTCGTTTTAATGCACGCAGGAAAACAAACCCTTACACCGATCTAGACATGAGGTCCCGTGATGCAGTGCAACTTGGGAGCATCCAAGAACTCGAGGAGGCATTGGGGCTTGGCCAATTGTAAGGAAAGGAATATTGGCAGCCTGAATGCAAACAGGCACCACCCCACAGGCTATAACAAATTGTTCCTCTTCTGGAGTGAGAAAAGGGATCAGGACGTCCCTCTGGGGAGGGGTGTTCCCGGTTGATACATGAAATCCAATTTTAGAATCCTCCACGTGGCCGAATATGAGCTGCTTGCCTTGAGCTGCTCTATTGCTGCAAAGTATCCCCTCCTATGAACCATCTAGGAGCTTAAGGTCACACCTCAGAGTAGATTCACCTTGCTGAAGACACCAAACTGCACACAGCCAGAAGTCTTTATCTATATATATATAAATGCTCTGTGCATAATGAGTACCTTAAAAACAAAAGAACCAATGAACGAAATCACACCAAATTTGGCAACAAAACGTCTCACATCACAAGGAGTGACCATCACTCAAAAAATTATGATTTTCTCATTTGGGAGTTGTAGTTGCTGGGATTTATAGTTCACCTACAATCAAAGAGCATTCTGAACTCCATCAACGATGGTATTGAACCAAACTTGGCACACAGAACTCCCATGACCATCAGAAAATACTGGAAGGGTTTGGTGGGCACTGGCCTTGATTTTGGGAGTTGTAGTTCACCTACATCCAGAGAGCACTGTGGACTCAAACAATGGTGGATCTGGGCCAAACTTGGCACAAGCACTCAATACACCCAAATATGAACACAGATGGAGTTTGGGAAAAATAGACCTTGACATTTGAGAGTTGTAGTCACTGGGATTCACAGTTCACCTACAATCAAAGAGCATTCTGAACCCAACCAACGACAGAATCGGGGCAAACTTCCCAGGACCCCCAGGACCAACAGAAAAGGCCATCCAGTCCAACTCTCTTCATCAGGGCAAGAAAACGTAAAGCCCTCCTGACAAAGAGCCATCCAGCCATAGATAGAGATAGATATGATTCACACACAGAGAGATATAGTATCATAGATTTGAAAGGGAGCCTTAAAGAAGGACAATGATATGTTGCATGTTCCAGGGGTGAACAAACCAGACAATCTCCACATCAATACTGTTTACCCACAAGCATAAAGAAATTACATATATTATAAACCAGCACTTTCTCATTACTTTATTTTCCAGATCAACAGACTGGGCCACAGCAACGCGTGGCAGGGGCCCGCTAGTAGTTTATTAAAAAGTAAAAGATTAAAAGTTCTTAAAAGCAAAAGTAACGTTCCAAAAGATCAATACAAAATAGCACTTTGAAGCATGATTCAAAAAGGCACCAGCAAAGCAAAATCCCATGAGAACATGACTAGGTCCTGAGAACACGAACACAAGAACTGCAAGATAATCCAGACAAGCAAAATGCAAGCTTCAGAACAGGTGCTCTGACAAAGGTTTGGTCCCAAACACTCTGCTTTATACCCTTTCCTACACATAAAGGCGTTTCTTTGGCCTCTGACCTCCTTCTTGTTAGCTATTCTCACACTCCTTCAAACTCCGAATTCCGAACGGTCAACCCGATCTAAGGTTCCCGTTTCGTCAAGGTCAGTCTGTTCATTAGTGTCAGCCTCTTTGCAATCCTGTTTATTATCAGGCTGAGAACTGTCCTCCTTTTCTGAGTCAGTTTGCACCTGCACCTGGCTAGTTTCACTATCAACAACCTCATTCCTTACTGTGGGAAACTGAACTTGTACACTCTGTTCTTCATTGTCTACAAGAGGGACATTTTGAAGCAGATTGTGAACCTGAATCCCATCATCCTCATCATGGGCACTCTGTGGTTCCAGCTGAGTCACAACACTTAAGATAGCCTGGGGAGGCCCTGCTCTCGATCCTGCCTGCCTCGCAAGTGCAATAGGCAGGGATAAAGGACAGGGCCTTCTCCGTTGTGGCCCCCTGGCTATGGAACTCCCTCCCCAGGGATATTTGATTATCCCCCTCCTTCCTGACTTTCCGAACAAAAAGTAAAGACCTGGCTCTTTGAGCAAGCTTTTGAGAACACAGAACTATGAATTATGAACATGGAGTGGCCAGACTATGTTACTGGAAAATGTTTTTAACAAGATGCTTACTTGATCCCTCGTTATCCGAGTAGGATAATCCTCCAGGGTGGGTCCATAGTTGACTGTGGAGCCTTATTCTTGATCTGCATCGTCTCCCGCAGTGAGGGCATTGGTTTTGAGGTGAAAGGCGGTCCCAGTCGGGTTTGGCTTGACGCACCTTCCGCCTGGCACGTTTCTCTCTTTCACCCTCCATTTGTGCCTCTTCAAATTCTGCAGCACTGCTGGTCACAGCTGACCTCCAGCTGGAACGCTCACAGGCCAGGGCTTCCCAGTTCTCAGTGTCTATGCCAGAGTTTTTAAGGTTGGCTTTGAGCCCATCTTTCAATCTCTTTTCCTGTCCTCCAACATTCCATTTTCCATTCTTGAGTTCGGAGTAGAGCAACTGCTTTGGGAGACGGTGGTTGGGTGGTTGGAGACGTGGCTTGTCCAGTGGAGCTGATGGTGAAGGACCATCGCTTCAATGCTGGTGGTCTTTGCTTCTTCCAGCACACTGACATTTGTCCACTTGTCTTCTCAAGAGATTTGCAGGATTTTCCAGAGGCAGCACTGATGGAATTATTCCAGGAGTTGCATGTGACATCTGTAGACAGTCCATGTTTCGCAGGCATATAGCAGGGTTGGGAGGACAATAGCTTTATAAACAAGTACCTTGGTATCCCTACGGATGTCCCCAAACACTCTCTGCTTCATTTGGAAAAATGCTGCACT
This sequence comes from Anolis sagrei ordinatus, assembly GCF_025583915.1. Lineage (NCBI taxonomy): Eukaryota > Metazoa > Chordata > Lepidosauria > Squamata > Anolidae > Anolis > Anolis sagrei. The sequence goes on along the minus strand of NW_026844367.1, from coordinate 33,832,908 downwards.
CGCAGAGCTCAGGCGGTGTTGTATTTTGGTGTCAATGTTGACTTTGGTGGAGAGGTGGCTGCCAAGGTAGCGGAAATGGTCAATATTTTCTAATGTTAAATCACTAAGCTGAATTTCTGGCACTGGAGAGGGATTGGCTAGTGACTGCTGGAATAATAATAATAATAATAATAATAATAATAATAATCTTTATTTGTACCCTGCCCCATCTCCCTGATGGGGACTCGGAGCGGCTTACATGGGGCCAAGCCCGAACAACAATTACAATAAAGAACGATCAAACTCAAACCAAAAACGCAAACAATAAATAATAAACAACATCATAATTACAAAGGACACTTTTTTTTGTCGTGTCAGGAGCAACTTGAGAAACTGCAAGTCGCCCCCAGTGTGAGAGAATTGGACACCTGCAAGGACGTTGCCCAGGGGACGCCCGGATGATTTGATGTTTTTTTTATCATCCTTGTGGGAGGCTTCTCTCATGTCCCCGCATGAGGAGCTGGAGCTGATAGAGGGAGCTCATCCGCCTCTCCCCGGATTCGAACCTGTGACCTGTCGGTCTTCAGTTCTGCCGGCACAGGGGTTTATAAAATTACAATAAACACAAACGCTGGAAGAACACTTTGGTTTTCTCGATGTTCAATGACAGGCCGAGCTTCTCGTACGCTTCTGCAAAGGTATTTAGAGTGTATTGTCGAAGGCTTTCATGGCTGGAATCACTAGGTTCTTGTGGGTTTTTTCGGGCTATAGAGCCATGTTCTAGAGGCATTTCTCCTGACGTTTCGCCTGCATCTATGGCAAGCATCCTCAGAGGTTGTGAGGTCTGTTGGAAGTAGGAAAAATGGGTTTATATATCTGTGGAATGGCTGGGGTGGGGCAAGGAGCTCTTCCCTGCTGCAGTTAGGTGTGAATGTTTAGCTGATCACCTTCATTAGCATTTGAAGTGAGTGACTTCAAATTTATTTAGAGTGACTTCTGAATTTGCACAGACGACGTTGTCATCAGCATACTGGAGTTCTATAACAGATGCTGGTGCTGCTGGTCACAGCTGACCTCCAGCTGGAGCACTCAAGGGCCAGGGCTTCTCAGTTCTCAGTGTCTATGCCGGAGTTTTTAAGGTTGGCTTTGAGCCCATCTTGAAATCTCTTTTCCTGCCCAACAACCCAGATGTACGATCAACACAACTGCGTGTCCAAGAGAAAGGCGCCGAGGCGAGGGCAAGCATTTTTAAAATAGTACTAACAAAGAGGACGTGGCTGGGAGCCAGTGTCCCCATTTGACTCCCGGCTTCCTCGGCCCGCTCTGTGCTCGCTCGCATGACGTTGGCCTGTTCTTTCCAACCCTCCCTTTCCCTGGAGGCACCGAGCCCTCCTCCTCCTCCTCCTCCTCCTCCTCCTCCTTCTTCATCTCAGTATCAAAGAGCAGAGTGATCCCCCACCAGCCTCCTCCTCTTCCACTAAAGTTTCCAGTTGCTTTTATGAGCTCCTCTCTTTCTGTTTTCTGAGCCTTCTTTTGTCTCTTGTGTTGAAAAGGAAGCAAAGGGGAGGTTTGGGCAAGAACTTGCGTGGGCGTGATTTGCGGGTGTTGTGCCAAGTCCGATTGGCAAGGGAGGGGAGGAATATCCTCCACGAAACATGAAAGCTCTCCCAGCCCAGGAGGGTGGTGGCTCGGAGCTGCCATCCAAAGAATGCCTCTTTGGAAGTAACACCCTTTGGAGCCGACGGGGCTGAAATTCTAAATTAAGCAGGCAGGTTCAAGGGGGATTGCGGTGCACATCAGAAATCATAACAACCATAATATGAGCCCTGTACAAAGAAGGGTTTATACCAGTGTTTCGCAACCTGGGGATCGCGAGGGGGCTTCAGAGGGGTCACCAAAGACCATCTGCAAACACATATTTCTGATAGTCTTCGGCATAACTTTTTAAACAGAGGCTGGATGGCCATCTGTCGGGGGTGCTTTGAATGCAATTTTCCTGCGTCTTGGCAGAATGGGGTTGGACTGGATGGCCCATGAGGTCTCTTCCTACTCTATGATTCTATGATAGTCGTTTGGGTTCACAGTGCTCTCTGGATGTAGGTGAACCACATCTCCCCTAAAACACTTTCAATTCATCCCAATAATTATGGTGTTGTTTATTGTTGCATTTTTGATTTGTGTTTTCGGTTTTACTCTATTGTAATTTGTTGTTTGGGCTTGGCCTCATGTACGCCACTCCGAGTCCCCATTGGGGAGATGGTGGCGGGGTATAAATAAAGATTATTATTATTCTTATTCTTCTTATTATTATTATTACCTTTCCAGTATTTTCTGTTGCTCATGGGGGTTCTGTGTTTGGCCCAATTCTATCATTGGTGGGGTTCGGAATGCTCAGTGTCCACCAAACTCTTCCAGAGTTTGGTGGGAGCGCTATATGCCAAGTCTGGTTCAATTCCATCGCTGGTGGAGTCCAGAATGCTCTTTGATTGTAGGTAAACTATAAATCCCAACAATTACAACTCCCAAATGTCAAGGTCTATTTACCCCAAACTCCACCAGTGGTCACATTTGGGCATATTAAGTATTTGTGCCAAGTTTGGTCTAGATCCATAATTGTTTGAGTTCACAGTGCTCGCTGGATGTAGGTGAACTACAACTCCAAAACTCAAGGTCAATGCCCACCAAACCCTTCAAGTATTTGCTCTTGGTCATGGGAGTTCTGCGTGCCAAGTTGATGGAGTTCAGAATCCTCTTTAATTGTAGGTGAACTATAAATCCCAGCAACTACAGCTCCCAAATGACAAAATCATCCTCCACACACACATCCTAGCTTCTGCCAACCTAGCAGTTCAAAAACATGTAAATGTGAGTAGATCAATAGGTACCGCTCCGGCGGGAAGGTAACAGTGCGCCATGCAGTCATGCCAGCCACATAACCTTGGAGGTGTTTAAGGACAACATCGGCTGTTCAGCTTAGAAATGGATATGAGCACCACACCCCAGAGTCAGACATGACTGGACTTAATGTCAGGGGACAACCTTTACCTTTAACATTTATGCCAAGTTTGAGTCATTGTTTGAGTCCACAGTGCTCTCTGAACTACAACTCCAAAACTCAAGATCAATGCCCACCAAACCCTTCCAGTATTTCCTGTTGACCATGGGAGTTCTATGTGCCAAGTTTGGTTCAATTCCGTCGTTGGTGGAGTTCAGAATGCTCTTTGATTGTAGGTGAACTATAAATCCCAGCAACTACAACTCCCAAATGACAAAATCAACCCCCACCCCACCAGTATTTAAATTTGTTTGTGTCAGGTATTTCTGACAAATTTGGTCCAGTGAATGAAAATATATCCTGCATATCAGATATTTACATTATGATTCATAACAGTAGCAAAATTACAGTTGTGAAGTAGCAACGAAAATAATGTTATGGTTGGGGTTAACCCCAACATGAGGAACTGTATTGAGGAGTCACAGCATTTGGAAGGTTGCTTCATACACTTCTGAATTCTCCCACATCTAAATCAACTCACTGATTATGTTGGAGACAGGAGTGGAAGGGTAGAACAATGGGCCAAAACAGGTAGTACCTTCACTTTGGTGGCAAATTCCAAGAGCAATGCATAATGGAGGATTTTGGAGAAGAGTGGGTGTCAACCTACACAAAATAACTCCCCATTAAGTTGCTGAAACAAGCCTTCTTTTTTGCCTACCGATCTCCCATTCCTTTCAGGGAAAGTTCATGGTGGATCGTGGCCTATAGAAAAGAGATTGCCTTTTGAAGGTTCTGCCTCTTAGGCTTCCCACGAGCATCCAGACATCAATCCAAAGCATTAGGTGGAATATCTCGTACGACAAATCTAGCAGAAGAGAGATCCAAATATCTACCCACCATCAATTGGAAGGAAATGAACAAAAAAGCTTCAGGTTCGTGCCTTACATTTTGCTTTCGGAGGTGATCATTAAGGAGTGCCTCCTTCCGCTGAGAGGTCCCTCCCAACACGACCCTTGGCTTACCCGGATTCTCTTCCTAGGTTGCCTTTCAACATATTCATCTCCAGTGCTAATTACAATATTCTATCATTAGTGTCATCCAGAAAAACAGGACCATTGCAAATTCTAAATACCGACAAATACACCAGTGTTTCTCAACTTGGGGGTTGGGACCCCTGGGGGGTCACGAAGGGGTGTCAAAAGGGTCACCAAAGACCATCAGAAAGCACAGTATTTTCTGTTGGTCATAGGGGTTCTGTGTGAAAAGCTTGGCCCAATTGGTGGGGTTTTGAATGCTCTTTGATTGTAGGTGAACTATAAATCCCAGCAACTACAACCCCCAAATGACAAAATCAATCCCCTCAACCCCACCAGTATTCAAATTTGGGCATATTGAGTATTATAAATTCTCACAAAGTTTGTTCCAGATCCATCATTTTTTGAGTCCACAGTGCTCTCTGGATGTAGGTGAACTACAACTCCAAAACTCAAAGTCAATGCCCACCAAACCCTTGTTTGTTGGTCATGGGAGTTCTGTGTGCCAAGTTTGGTTCAATTCTATCATTGGTGGAGTTCAGAATGCTCTTTGATTGTAGGTGAACTATAAATCCCAGCAACTACAACTCCCAAATGACAAAATCAATCCTCACCCCACCCCAACACCACCAGTATTCAAATTTGGGCATATTGATTATTATAAATCCCAGCAACTACAACTCCCAAATCTCAAGGTCTACTTTCTCTAAACTCCAGCTGTGTTCACGTTTGGGCATATTGAGTATTCACGCCAAGTTTGGTCCAGTTCCATCAGTGTTTGAGTCCACAATGCTCTCTGGATGTAGGTGAACTACAACTCCCAAACTCAAGGTCAATGCCCACCAAACCCTGTGGGTCATGGGATTTCTGTGTGCCAAAATTCGTTCAGTTTCATCATTGGCACAGTTTAGAATGCTCTTTGATTGTAGGTGAACTACAACTCCCAAATGACAAATTCAATCCCAACCTCACCAATATTCAAATTTTGGCGTATCGGGTATTTGTGCCAAGTTTGGTCCAGTGAATGAAATACATCGTGCATATCGGATATTTACATTACGAATAATAATAATAATAATAATAATAATAATAATAATAATCTTCATTTATACCCCACCACCATCTCTCCAATGGGGACTTGGAGCGGCTTACATGAGGCCAAGCCCAAACAACAACTTACAATAAGATAAAACTGAAAACACAAACCGAAAACGCAAACATAATAGTAGCAAAATTACAGTTATGAAGTACAGTAGACTGTATCCAACATTAATGGACTGGCAGAACGTTGGATAAGCAAAAATGTTGGATCATAAGGAGGAGTTAAGGAAAAGCCTATTAAATGTCAAACTACGTTATGATTTTACAAATTAAGCACCAAAACATCATGTTTTACAACAAATCAACAGGAAAAGCAATTCAATACACAGTGACCTCATAACCTCACAACCTCTGATGATGCTTGCCATAGATGCAGGTGAAACGTCAGGAGTGAATGCTTCAGGAACATGGCCATACAGCCCGAAAAACTTGCAACAACCCAGTAATTCCGGCCATGAAATCCTTAGACAATACGATACATGGTAATATTTTTTAGTAATTACTGAGCACCCAAACATCGCAATTTATTTATTTATTTACGACATTTATATGCCACCCATCACATCCTGAAGGGGACTCAGAGTGGCTTACAAGTAAAATGTAAACATATATGGTAATATATTATACTATTACCATAGCACAGTATCAATATTACATATCACTATATTGTGCCATAACATCATACTGTAATATTATTAGTAATATTACATTTAATATAAAATATATAACAATAATAATATCATATTATTATTAGTATTATATTGTAGTACATTATAATATTATCAATATTATATGTATATACAATATATTATATATATTATATTATATTATATTATATTATATTATATTATATTATACTAGCCATCCCCGGCCACGCATTGCTGTGGCCCACATAAGGGTTCTGTGTGGGAGGTTTGGCCCAATTCTATCGTTGATGGGGTTCAGAATGCTCTGTGATTGTAGGTGAACTATAAATCCCAGCAACTCCAAAATGTCAAGATTCTATTTTCCTCAAACTCCACCAGTGTTCACATTTGGGCATACTGAGTATTTGTGTAGAGTTTGGTCCAGACCAATCATAGTTTGAGTCCACATCAATCATAGTTTGGTCCAGATCAATCATAGTTTGAGTCTCTGGATGTAGGTGAACTACCACTCCAAAACCAAAGGACACTGCCCACCAGTTTTTTCTGTTGGTCATGGGAGAACTGTGTGCCAAGTTTGGTTCAATTCCATCGTTGGTGGGGATTCAGAATGCTCTTTGATTGCAGGTGAACTATAAATTCCAGCAACTACAACTCCCAAATGACAACATTATTTTTAGTGAAGGACATACATTAGGTTGTTAGGTGTCTTGTGTCCAAATTTAGTGTCAATTTGTCCAGTGGTTTTTGAGTTCTGTTAATCCCACAAACGAACATTCCATTTTTGTTTATATAGATTATTATATTATATTATATTATATTATATTATATTATATTATATTATATTATATTGACTACATTGACTGTGAATCAAGCCAGGAGGCAGATTGTGTTGGATAATACAGAACGTTGGATGAGCGAAGGTTGGATAAGTGAGACTCTACTGTAGCAATGATAATAATGTTATGGTTGAGGGTCAACACAACATGAGGAACTGTATTAAGGGGTCGCGGCATTAGGAAGGTTGAGAACCACTGATTGAAACACTCGTGTGAACAACACAGCTAAAACTGATTTGAAGGCAAGGAAGTGGAGAAGTCAAAGCCGTGCTTTGGAATATAGGGCACTAGGTTAAATGAGGAGAAAGGAGCAAATGCAGGCCAGCACTCATGAGGAAGCACAGACTTGACTAAGCTACGTACTACAACAGCAACAGGAGTGAACATGTAGAGTGAACACTCTCATTCACCTCTCCTGGACTTCCATCCTCAAAGCATGGCCTCCAGACCTCCACCATCTCCAAACACCATGGCCAATCCCACCACCAAGAGGTCAACAAGAAACCCTCAGGCCAACTGGGAACTCACCTGTGTGGGTCCGAAGGTGAGCTTTCAGGTGGGAAGACTTGCCGTAAACCTTTTCACAACCCGCATAGTGGCATTTGTGCTTTTTCAGAGGTAATCCAGGGTCAGGCCGACATCTGCCTTTCCTGCTCCTTTGTTTGGGGCTCGGCTCACTCGTCGCCGCTGCCAGCCTGGTAGGTGTGGCTGCTGCTGTGCCTCCGCCATGTTTGCCGGCCGGCAAGAGGCCTCCTTCCCCCAGAAGCTCTTTCCCAGGAAGGGATGGGTTCGGGGCCTCCCCTCGGACGACAATCTCTGGCTTCTCCATCGGAAACGAGGAAGCTTTGGGAAGATACCGGTTGAAACCTGCCAGAACACTGGCCACAAGATAATCCGAGGACCCAACTCCATTTTCCCTATCTGTCTCAACCAGTTCGTATTTCTCAGCTCTGTCTGGGATGACAGGAGAAGGTACGGTACCCACGGGTTTGGGGCACAGCTCTCCGGCAGGACCATGGACGATCGCACGGCTGGACATCGAGACAAGGCACTCGGCGGCAATGTAGGCAGCGGTTGCCATTTTCCCCCAGAGGAACAGAAACCAATGGCAGCCTTCGCTGCTAGTGTGGGAACTTCAAAAATATGTATAGAAATAAAAACGAAAACGTTCTGAAATTGTGCTGATTTCCGGTTCCTTAGAACCCAGGAGAAAACACTTTGTGCACCAAAGGTCACACCCAAACTCCCTCAAAAGGGGAGAGCTGAGAGCACAAGGAGTCCAGATCCAGAACGGTTCACCATCTTTTGAAACGGGATCAACAGCGGCAGCTGTCCACGGTAACAAGTCGTCCAGTCTTCAGCCTTTCCATTGCATTCTGAACTGGCCCTGTTATTACACTTTGGATTTCTTCAGACCCCCGGAGATGGGGCTGTGCCAAACATCTGGCCTTGATGTCACAGAGAAGAAGCAGCCTTCATCGGGTTTAGCAAGTGAACGAACGAACTAAAGAGTGGAGGCTTCAGCGGTTGCTGCTAATGCTGCTGTTCAGGCAGCTGTTTGCACTGAAGCAGCCGGAGGGAGACCAAGCAGAGAGAGCCAGGGCTGTGGTGGCCGCAACGCACAGCAGAGCGGTGTGGCTGTGAGCTTGAGCTTGGCAGGAGCAGAACGGCAAGTTAAACGAAAGGAAGCAACCCATTGGCCTGAGTCAGGCCAATCAAAACAACAAGAGCCTCATTTGCACATTTCCCTGAGCTAATGAATTTCTCGGTGTTCTCCCTCCCCCCCCTGTATGACTCAAGAGGAGTCAAGATTAGTCTTATGCAAGAGAAAACATAGCCTTACGGAAAGTGGCTGCTTTTTCCTCCGGCTGTGGCAACACAGTTTTCGAAAAGCCCGGCACACATTGTCCTCCCACTTGCGGCTCACTCACTCTTGCTTTGTTTAGCTTTGGGGCATATTTTGCCCTGACCAAAGGTTGAAATGCCGAGGTGACCCTCGTAACACCAAGCTAGGAATGTTTCGCAATGTCTTGGCAAAACAAATCAGCCCCTATAAAAGCCTGCCGCTGTACAGTGAACTGTACTGAACTGGAAACACCAACGGGGATGGGCTGGTGAAACGGAGAAACCCAGAAAAGCGGCTCTGAGGGAATTGTGTCCCCACGTTAAAGCCAATCCTTTCATGTCGGCTACAAATAAAATAAAGTAGTTGTGTTCTGCTATACCAGTCAGCAAGAGAAAACTAGAGACAATGGGTTATTCAGTCTATTGCTGTCAGCAGTGGCATTGCTAGAGTGAAAGCCGGAGAGGGTTCCTGTACCTTTAATGACTGTTTGTTTAGAAGAGAGAATTTCTACAGTGTTGCTGGCTGCCTCGCTGCGTGACTGGCAATGCCTCTGGAAAAGGTCCTCTTTTACGCAACCATTAAAGGATCTTTTTTTCTATCTGGAAACCCATGCATTCTTGAGACATCACAATATACATACATACATGAGATGAATTTTAATGTAAAAAGTCGGACTAGAATCAGGAGCTGAAAATGTCAATTGCACTGAGGTTCTCTTTGAAAAAAACAACACCACCAGAACCCGCTAATTTCGTTTCTATTACATTCTAACCCATGAAGGTTTAGAACAGTGGTTCCCAACCTGTGGTCTGTAGACAGCTAATGGTCCTCAAGAGCAAAAATATGGTCTGCAGCCTCACCATTACTACACTGTTGCCTCAAAACCACATGGCAACAGGAACAACTGGTCTCACAAAATCTTCTTATAGTGCTGAGGCAACAGAGATGTCAGCTGGGGAGAGGGTGACTACCCACGAAAGATTACTACTACCACATCCCTTCTAGATGATTACATGTGGTTTTCTATGGGCGAAAATATGGTGACTACTAGATAGTGTATGTTTCATATCAGAAACTAGAGCTGATGTGGTCTATCCAGTGCAATTTTCTGAATCTGCACCCCAAATAACCAAAACAAATCTAAAGTTGACCAAAAACTGATTTGTAAACTTTTTAGTACTAATTTTGTAGAGTTGTCCCTGGTCAAAGTGGTCCTTGGTGACGTGGTCCCTGGTGAAGTGGTCTCTGGTAAAGTGGTCTCTGTTTAAAGAAGTCCCTGGTGAAGTGGTCCCTGTTCAAAGTGGTCACAGATTGAAGTGGTTCCTGATCAAAGTGGTCCCTGGTCAAGTGATCCCTGGTCAAAGTGGTCCCTGGTCAAAGTGGTCTCTGGTCAAAGTGGTTCCTGGTCAAGGGATCCCTGGTTAAAGTGTTCCCTGGTTAAAATGGTCCCTGTTCAAGTGGTCCCTGGTCAAAGTGGTCTCTGGTCAAGTGGTCCCTGGTCAAAGCAATCCCTGGTCAAAGTGATCCCTGGTCAAAGTGATCCCTAGCTAAGTGGTCCTTGGTCAAAGTGATCCCTGATCAAGTAGTCCCTGTTGAAAGTGCTCTCTGGTCAAAGTGGTCCCTAGTCAAAGTGATCCCTGGTCAAGAGATCCTTGGTTCAAAAGGGACTGAGAACCACTGGTTTAGAATATAAGACTGAAACAAAGTACAATTAGCACAATATTGGCTAATTGTTGTGTTTTGTTGATGATGTTTTTGATTATTGCTAGATTGATATTTTAGATTGTGTTGTCCTTCTGTGTTGTTCACCGCTGTGAGTCACCCTCGGGCTGAGAACAGCAGTATATAAGCAAAGTAAATAAATAAATAATTGGCTACAAAGGTTTTTGTGGGTTTTTTTGTTTTGTTTTGTTTTGTTTTGGAGTAATGACCAATATTGCACTATCCTCCCATCTTGAGATCATCCTCCCAAACTTTGCTTTTCCCTTCCGCTGGAAACTGTACATGTGCGACACATCTTTCCTAATATCTATATGTATTTTTTAATATCAATTGCTCACATTTACCTTTCACACTCTACATTTTTTGCACTGCTTCCTTCACTGAAATATTTCACGAAAAAACTGTGCAATTTTCCAAATTCTAAAAGGGAGTCTGAGACACAACTCAGACTCTCACCTCTCTGCAAGTCTGGGTTGTGTGTGAAAAAGCTATTTTCATCCAGGCGGTCAAATTCAGCCAAATCTTTTTCCATCCCTTGATAGATGCCAATCTTTTAAGCAAACATATGCACAAAAACCCTTGAGAAATATGTCTGTTTAGTAATAAAAAAATCTTGACCTCCTTTGAAACTCCTGCAGATATTTCGTACTTGAAATATTTCATCCTCAGATTACATTGTATGCAAAATGTGTCCAGAACCCTAAAACCAAACCAAAGGCCACTTTGAAAGCTTTTCTAAGTTAGTCTGAAATTCCTACTTTCTCTGAAAACACAACCCTTCCAGTGTTCATTGATAAAAAAGAGTTCAAGTGGTGTCGGAAGTAATTCTGCCTTAATTCTGCAATTTTCTTCTCATCGCAAGAAAATGTTCAAACATGGCCATTTCCAACTACTATTCGCAGTTTGCGCTTCAGTCTATACAAAATTTGCATCTGATGCTTTTCACTCAGCAAACGACATATTCTGCACAGAAAGCAGCACATTCCTACTATTTTTGTACAGAAAACTTTGATTCTTGTGCAGAAACTCCTACTTTCTGCACAAAATGCCCACATGCAATTTTGCACAGAATAAGTCCTGAATTGTGAATATTTCGCATTTCTCCAAACTCAAGAAATTTGTTTTGTGACCAGTTTTCCACCATTTTTTTCCCAAAAAAAACCTATTATCTTCAGGTGGATAATAAATATGCAACTACCATAGCTCAATGTTGTGGAAGATTGGGAATTGTAGTTCTACAAGGTCTTTGGCTTTCTCTGCCAAGAGTGCCAAACTACAACTTTGAGTCATGGGAGTGAAAATGGGGTTAAACCACTTTAATTCAACAGTATAAATCAGGCATGGGTAAACGTTTTTGCCTTGGGGCTAGCCGGGAGGGCCAGACCAGAGGGAGGGGGGCCGGGCATGCGCTGGGTGGGGTGGGCCCAGACCCGGGAAACGGTGGGGCCAGGAGAGGGCAGGGCAGAGTCTGGGTCATGCTCAGGTTGTCCTCCCAGCGTGAGGACCAGGCTATTCACCCCATCCTTATACTGGGAGGAAGGTGGGGCACGTGGCAACTGCCCCAATCATCCTCCCAATCATCCTCCCTCGAACCTTGGGCTGTCCTATTGGCATTATGAAAGGAGGAGGGTGAGACTGGTGGCAACTGAGAGTGCTCTGGAGGGCTCTCAGCCACCATGTGCCTTCCCCATGCTATCCTCCTGGCATAGGGATGGGGACGCTCCTGGCATAAGGGTGGGGTGAGACCCACGGTGACTGAGAGCTCTCCAGAGGACTCACAGCCACTGTGTGCCTTCCTCCCATATCTTTTTGCAAGAGGACAGGGGGAATGAGGAGGGCCTGAGGTAAGAACCCAGGGGGCCACATCCGGCCCACGGACTTTAGTTTGCCCATGCCTGGTATAGATGCAGTCCTGGATGAGAAAAGCTCTCTCTTTGTCAAACACACAAATGGTAGTTTGAGGAGTTGACAAATAACATCCACATTTATAAAATAATAATAATAATAATAATAATAATAATAATAACAATAACAATAACAATAATAATAATGTTCAAACAATAGATCACATCCTAAGCTGCTGCAAGAAGATCACACAGACAGACTACAAGCAGAGGCATAACACTGTTGCTCAGATGATTCATTGGACCTTGTGCCACAAATACCATCTGCCTGCGACAAAGAACTGGTGGGATCACAAGCCGGAAAAAGTTACAGAGAATGAAGACACCATAACTCCTCTGGGACTTCCAGATTCAGACAGACAGAGTTTTGGAGCACAACACTCCTGACCTCATGTATGTGTTAAAAAACAAAGTATGGATTGTCGATGTTGCAATCCCAGGCGATAGCAGGATTGAAGAGAAACAACTAGAAAAGCTGACACGATATGAGGATTTAAAAATTGAACTGCAAAGACAAACCAGTAATGTTGGTCCCAGTGGTGATCAGCACACTGGGTGCAGTGCCTAAAGACCTTGGCCTGCACTTAAACACAATCAGTGCTGACAAAATTACCATCTGTCGGCTGCAAAAGGCCACCTTGCTGGGATCTGCTCGCATTATTCGCCGATACATCACACAGTCCTAGACACTTGGGAAGTGTCTGACATGGGATCCAATACAACAGCCAGCAGAGTATGTGCTGTGGACTCAAATTGTGGTGTTTCAAATAACAATAATAATATTTTTTTTATTTGTATACTACCCTATCTCCCCGAACGGACTCAGGGCAGTTTCCGTTTATACCGTTTCACATTAATACCGCTTATTGATGCTATGATGTATTTCTAAATTTGTATTATTTTTCATGCACTATAGGCCATCATTGGGAGAGAAAGAGTACTATAAACGAATAAAAAATAATGTATAAGGATTGCAGATACTGGGTGCAGGGGTGTGGTCCATGCGTGTCATCATTCGCTTTCGGTTTGCTTGGAAGTTGTAGGGCAGGGCAACGTGTCGAAGGATGGGCCATCAAAGAAGTAAAGGGAGTCCCAGAGCCAAGCTGATTGTAGGTGTGGTTCAAGAAAGGAGTAAGGGAGGAAACGGGGGCATTGTGTGTGGCACATGGAAAGGTGCACAGCTTGCTATGGGCGTCTATGGGAAATCAGCACCCCGCAATCCACACCTGCAACCTAAGTTCTTTGAAGATGCTTTAAGAAGAGAAACATCACTAAGTTGGATGGAGTGGAGGAGATCTGTCTATCAGATGAGAAGGTTGCAAAGATGATGAGATTTCCAATGCCCTCCACTAAAGGGGATCCTGTGACAATCAGAAGCAGGACCCTTGTCCTTTTTTTGTGTCAGGAGTGACTTGAGAAAGTGCAAGTCGCTTCTGGTATGAGAGAATTGGTTGTCTGCAAGGACGTTGCCCAGGAGATGCCCAGATGTTTATGTTTTACAATCCTTGTGGGAGTCTTCTTTCATGTCCCCGCATGGGGAACTGGAGCTGGCAGAGGGAGCTCATCCACGCTCTCCCCAGATTCAAACCTCTAACTTGTCGGTCTTCAGTCCTGCCGGCACAAGGGTTTACCCCATTGCACCACAGGAGTTTCAACCCTTGTTCTTGTTGCAGCTTCATTTGTTAGTGGAAGCGGATTGGAAATGTCCTTGTGAATTGAAAAGGGGGTAACTTCTCCTTCCTCTTGCTCTTTTGCTTCTTCCTCTTCTGCTGCTGCTTCTACTACTATATTACTACGTGGATTATTTGGAATGTAAGATTACAATATTTAAAAAAAAATACAAAAAATACAACAACACATGGATTGTAGCATAGGTATTACATTAATTTTCCACATAAGGGCTGCTCTAGCCAGAGCAAAGACAGAAGGGCACAGAAGAGACTCCCTCTTGTCTTCTGCCTATATCATCACTTAGAGGCCTCGCCCCCTTCTGGCTCCAAGGGCTGCTCTAGCCAGAGCAAAGACAGAAGAGCACAGAAGAGACTCCATCTTGTCTTCTGCCTATATCATCACTTGAGAGGCCCCTCCCCCCTTCTGGCTCCAAGGGCTGCTCTAGCCAGAGCAAAGACATAAGGGAACAGAAGACACTTCCATCTTGTCTTAGAATTTACTATTCTTATTGTTAGTTAATTGTGAAAGGGGCAAGGGACAAAGCGAGCTGGAGATCTTGGGAAATGATAGAACAGGGGTGGGGGGAGATAAAGGGAACAGAAGACCATGGCAAGTTGAGATCCCAACAAAGCAAATTGCCAACAATGAAATACATATTGAGATTCTGGATATGGAATGCGGCATGGAGGAGGGGGGGTGTTGCGCCAGCCGAGGGGCCCCCATAGAAGTGGTGGTGGGGAAGGGGAGATGCGGGAAAAGGAGACCATTAATTCGGCCTAGGGATCGTGTAACAACATTAGTAATTCCAAACCGGTCTCCTGATATGGTAAACTGGTGTAACCAGGATGGCGGTCCCTCTGGATTGAAGGTGGTGCTGTTGAACGCCAGATCTGTCAATGGAAAAACAACTTTCATCCTGGCTTCTAAAGGAGGCCAGAGGGGGATTGGCTGAGTGGGTTAAGGTGGTGGTTAATGCTTCCCTTCGGGAAGGCAAGATTCCAGCGAGCTTAAAACAAGCTATAATAAAACCGCTGTTGAAGAAACCATCACTGGACCCCACTAAATTCGACAACTATCGGCCAGTTTCCAATCTCCCCTTTTTGGGCAAAGTCTTGGAACGTGTGGTGGCCTCACAACTCCAGGTATTCTTGGTAGACACGGATTATCTAGACCTGGCACAGTCTGGCTTTAGGCCGGGACATGGTACCGAGACAGCCTTGGTCGCCTTAGTGGATGATCTGCGCCGGGAGCTCGACAGGGGGAGTGTGTCCCTGTTGGTGCTGCTGGACCTCTCAGCGGCCTTCGATACCGTCGACCACGGTATCCTTCTGGGACGCCTCGCAGGGATGGGTCTCGGAGGTACTGTTTTGCAGTGGCTCCGGTCATTCCTGGAGGGTCGATCTCAGAAGGTGTTACTGGGAGACTCCTGTTCAACCCCACAACCATTGTCTTGTGGGGTTCCTCAGGGTTCAATACTGTCTCCCATGTTGTTTAACATCTACATGAAGCCGCTGGGGGAGATCATCCGGAGGTTCGGGGTACGGTGTCATCTGTACGCGGATGATGTCCAACTCTGTCACTCCTTTCCACCTGCTACTAAGGAGGCTGTCCAGGTCCTGAACCGGTGCTTGGCCGCTGTGACGGTCTGGATGAGGGCGAACAAATTGAAATTGAATCCAGACAAGACAGAGGTACTCCTGGTCAGTCGCAAGGCCGAACAGGGCATAGGGTTACAGCCTGTGTTGGATGGGGCCGCACTCCCCCTGAAGACGCAGGTTCGCAGCTTGGGTGTGACCCTGGACTCATCGCTGAGCCTGGAACCCCAGGTTTCGGCGGTGACCAGGGGAGCATTTGCACAGCGAAAGCTTGTGCGCCAGCTGCGCCCGTACCTTGGGAAGTCTGACTTGGCCACGGTAGTCCACGCTCTGGTTACATCCCGTTTAGACTACTGCAACGCTCTCTACGTGGGGTTGCCTTTGAAGACAGCTCGGAAGCTCCAACTAGTCCAACGCTCGGCAGCCATGATTTTAACAGGAGCGGAGCGCAGGGAGCATACAACCCCCCTGTTGCGCCAACTCCACTGGCTACCGATCTGCTACCGGGCTGAATTCAAAGTGCTGGCGTTGGCCTTTAAAGCCCTAAACGGTTCCGGCCCAAGCTACCTATCTGACCGCATCTCTGCCTATGAACCCACCAGGACTTTGAGATCTTCCGGGGAGACCCTGCTCTCGATCCCGCCTGCTTCTCAAGCTCGGCTGGCGGGGACGAGAGATAGGGCCTTCTCGGTGGTGGCTCCTCGGCTGTGGAACGCCCTTCCTACGGACATTAGACTAGCACCATCTCTAATGGTATTCCGCAAAAAGGTGAAGACCTGGATGTTTGTGCAGGCGTTTGAGTAATTTAGTGCAATCTGGTAATGGAACATAGGAATGGAACAATGGACGACGAATCTGGACTACGCTTGGATGATGAGAAGATTGGGTACGGTTGTTTTTTGTAATAATTGTGCATTGTAATTGCTTATTGGTAATTTATGGATAATGTGTTAAGTCAATTGTTATATGTTGTATGGAACCACTGCTGTTTCTACTGTTTTTACTGTTTGTGAACCGCTGTGAGTCGCCTTCGGGCTTGAGATACAGCGGTATATAAGCAAAGTAAATAAATAAATAAATAAATAATCACCATTCAGTTCAATACATTTTGTCATCCGTAGGATGAGTTTTTGATGCCTGTGTCTTAGAAGTTTCCCTCTGCCTTTTTCAGCTAGTTTGTCATTTTGATTTTCACTCCCTTGTCGTCAGAAAAGTGTTTCCCACCCAGATGTTCCTTCAATTTAGTGAACAGGTGATAGTCACTGGGTGCGAGATTGGGGCTGTGAGAGGGGTGGCTTAAACAACACAACCAAATGAAGTCAACAACTCTTGTGTTGCATGAGCGGTGTGCAGACAGATGCTCATTGTCATTAAGGAGACAGACTCCTGCCATCAGCATCCCACAACATTTGTTTTGGATGGCTCTGCAAAGTTTCTTCATGGTCTCACAATATATTCTGTACCCATTTTGACACATGCTGTCTTGACATTACGTCCTCTCCATAAACTAAAACAATTTCACAATGAATCGCAGTGGTGTTCATGCCCTTAGCATTTAGGTATTATATTACAGCGCTAAGAAATTCACACTTGGAGGGAAATGGAATGAGGACTCTCATCTTTAGCCTTCACCACAACACCAGTCGATGAGCTACTGATGATAGGCACTGCTCGTTCACTTCCGCTGACTTCCCACTACACAGCAGTGATACCAACTTGCCCTGAGAAAATTTCCAGTGTGAATGAAATTCCTTGTAACCTTACTTTCCTGATATCCCTCGTTCAACACGAACTTCGCACTTGGAAAGAAACGGAATGAGGACGCTCATCTCTAACCTTCACCACAATGCCAGTTGATGAGCTACTGATGACTGGCACTGCTCATTTGCTTCTGCTGGCTTCCCGCTACACAGCAGTGATACCAACTTCTCCCAAGAAAATTCCCCATGAGAGCTGCGTGCCTTGTCACCTTACTTTCCGAAGAACCCTCAAACTACTTCTACTTCTTTAATTCTCGATCGAGATACAAAGCAAACTTCCTTCAGTCCAGAAGTTGGTTGTAAGGTGGACCGGGGTCACATCTAAGTAGATTTACACTAAGACTACCTCAGGTACATCTACACCATCTACACCACCAGGTACATCTACACCTCCAGGTGTTTTGGACTAACTCCCACAATTCCTGGTCTCAGGCCCTTTCCTTTCCCCCCTGCATAAGCATCTGACGGGGAAAAGGAAGGGGCCTGAGGCCAGGAATTGTGGGAGTTGAAGTCCAAAACACCTGGAGGGCTGAAGTTTGCCCATGCCTGATTTATACTATAGAGGGAATGAAGTTTTGGCCACACTTTAACTGCTATCACTCAATGCTTTGAAGTCATAAGAGTTCTAGTATTGCAATGCCTTCTCTGCCTCACCAAACTACAACTCCCAGGATTGCACAGCATGCATCCACGGCAGTTGAAGTGGTTCCAAACCACATTCATTCAACAATGTTGATGCCCCCTCAGCCTTTAGTACTTTGTCAAAGCAGAGCACATGGTGTACTCAATGCCTGTTAAACATTTACTGGCATGAAATGCCAGCCTAATTGCACGATTCAACTATTTATGGAGGAGGGAATGCGGGTGGTTGTGACAGAGGCACAGTTGCATTTGGGAGGGCCAACAACCCACGTCAAAGTGATTCAGAGGCTAAAGTGGGTTTTGCTTAAAAAAGAATAGGCATTGATATGTATTCTGGCTAGCCTTTTCTCCAGATGACCTAAAGCATGCTACATTTCACTTTTAGGGGAGTTCATGTCCACCAAATTGGAGGATATGCCCAATCAAATGCCCAGTTCTAGAGGTTAGCCAGAAAAGATAAGGAATTATTTTTAAACAAGCAATGAATGGAAGTAGAAGACAACAGAATAGGAAGGACAAGAGACCTCTTCCAGAAAATTAGAAACATTGGAGGTAAATTTCAGGCAAAAATGGCCATGATTAAAAAAAAAAAAGATGGCAGGAACCTAACAGAAGCTGAAGAGATCAAGAAAAGGTGGCAAGACTATACAGAAGATCTATATACGAAGGATAATAATACCGAGAATGGTTTTGATAGTGTGGTGAGTGAATTAGAACCAGACATCCTGAGGAGTGAGGTTGAATGGGCCTTAAGAAGCATTGCTAACAACAAGGCAGCAGGGGATGACGGGATCCCAGCTGAACTGTTTAAAATCTTGAAAGAGGATGCTGTCAAGATGATGCATGCCATATGCCAGCAAATATGGAAAACACAAGAATGGCCATCAGACTGGAAAAAATCAACTTATATCCCCATACCAAAAAAAGGAAATGTGAAAGACTGCTCAAACTTCCGTACAATGACCCTTATTTCTCATGCGAGTAAGGATTCCCAATGCTCAAGATTCTGCAAGGAAGATTCCAGCAAGACATGAAGAGAGAGTTGCCAGATGTTCAAGCTGGGTTTAGAAAAGGCAGAGGAATGAGAGTCCACATTGCCAATATCCGGATGCTGGATAATGGAAAAAGGCAGGGAGTTTCAGAAAAACAACTATTTCTGTTTTATCGACTATTCTAAAGCCTTTGACTGTGTGGATCATAATAAATTGTGGCAAGTTCTTGGTGGGATGGGAAGACCAAGTCACCTTGCCTGTCTCCTGAGGAATCTGTATAAGGACTAAGTAGCAACAGTCAGAACTGACCACAGACGGGTTCAATATTGGGAAAGGCGTATGGCAGGGTTGTATACTCTCCCCCAACCTCTTCAACTTGTATGCAGAACACATCATGCGATGTGCAGGGCTTGAGGAATGCAAGGCCGGGGTGAAAATTGCTGGAAGAAACATTAACAACCTTAGATATGCAGATGATACCACTTTGATGGCTGAAAGCGAGGAGGAGCTGATCAAGGTGAATCAAGGTCTGCTCAAGGTCTCATCAAGGTGAAAGAAGAAAGCGCAAAAGCTGGGTTGCAGTTAAACATAAAAAAAAACAAGATTATGGCAACAAGAATGACTGACAACTGGGAAATAGAAGGAGAAAACGTGAAGGCAGTGACAGACTTTGTATTTCTAGGTGCAAAGATGACTGCAGACGCAGACTGCAGCCAGGAAATCAGGAGATGCTTACTTCTTGGGAGGAGAGCAAAGACCAATGTCAATAAAATAATTAAGAGTAGAGACATCAAACTGGCAGTGAAGGTCTGCGTAGTTAAAGCAGTGGTATTCCC
Organism: Anolis sagrei ordinatus; assembly: GCF_025583915.1. Lineage (NCBI taxonomy): Eukaryota > Metazoa > Chordata > Lepidosauria > Squamata > Anolidae > Anolis > Anolis sagrei. Next base: position 33,813,345 of record NW_026844367.1, on the reverse strand, counting down.
CATAGCAACCTATAGATCGAGAGCTGGACCGTAAGAAAGCTTGAGTGAAGGAAGAGAGATGCTTTTGAACTGTGGTGTTGGAGGAAAATCCTGAGAGTGCCTTGGACCGCAAGAAGATCCAACCAGTCCATACTTCAGGAAATAAAGCTCGACTGCTCATTGGAAGGAAGGATATTAGAGACAAAGTTGAAGTACTTTGGCTACATCATGAGGAGACAGGAAAGTTTAGAGAAAATCGAAGGAAAAAGGAAGAGGGGCCGACCAAGGGCAAGGTGGATGGATGGGATCCTTGAAGTTACTGGCTTGACTTTGAAGGAGCTGCAAGTGGCCACCGCCGACAGGGAGCTCTGACCTGGGATGATCCAGGAGGTCACCAAGAGTCAGAAGCAACTGAACAAATAAACAACAAAAACAATAAACTGGAGCTCCGAAATCACCCTTTGGGTGATTTAAGCACAACACAATGCTGTTGGAGTTGGCTCTTCTCTCTTGGTTTAATGTTCCTCCTGGCTTCCCACTCCCAATGCTTGAAAGCTCTATTTGCCACCAACTATGTGCAAACCCATTTCATTCGCAACCCCAAGGGAGTCTGGAACAGGAGCCAAGCAAATTGATCCAGCAGATTTATACACTTCAATTATTGGATCAAACTTTTATCCAACTTGGACCCGGATTTGTCAATCTGGCTCCTGCCACCTGGCGTGTACAGGAAATCCCATGTCTGTACATGACAGCTGCATTACTCCTTTGTAGTGTTTGGTGGGGTTTTTGTGTGTTATTGGGAGTGTTTTATATTTTATTACTTCTCCCCTTCCCCATTCCCCTATCATCATCAAATCCCTTGGATAGGAGGCGGGTAGACACATTTGAACCCCCACCATGAAATAAAGAGTCAGACACAAGAAAATGGATCTAATGGGCCATTTTCTGACCTATTTATTGAAAGAATTTGCAGTAAGCTGTAGAGGGAAAATCTGTAAAAATGCAACATATAACTCATGGCTTAATGGCCACCTAGTGAGCCTAGTCCCTGGGCCAGGTGTCACTCCCTCTGACCACCTCCAAGGACAAGCGTGCACCAAGGATCCCGAGGGCCAAGCAAAATTCTTTGTCTGCACCTCTCGGTCGATCATAGTTGGAAGGCCATCATGAGGGCGCTCCCTCCCAAACCTCAGAGTTTTTCAAGAGTGAGAACCCTCAATCCAGCCCCAAGGGTAGCTCCCATTTTATGAAAACTTCTGGGGACTTTTGTGGGAGTCCACCCTTCACCCCCTAAGGCGGGGGTGCCACGGTGCCTACCATAACCATTTCACCTTTAACATGCCACAAAAAGGGACAGGCGTCTGGCTAGTCCCTTTTTCCCACTAGGCTGGCCAACATCTCCTTTATTCCCTCTTTCAAATCACTCACAAACAAACCATTCCCCTCATCTGAGAGGTGCACTCCATCGGGCCTGAACAACTCCGGCCGTTGGAACACAATTTCACAGTGCAGGACTAAACAGCCCCCAATCTGCCCCATGGCAGTTTCCATTCCCCGATTGACCTTCCTTCTGGCCAAATCGAGTTTCTTGGGATCACAATCCCTTGGGATCACAATCCCTCCTTGGGATCACAATCCCTTGGGATCACAATCCCTCCGCAATCATGGCAACAGTGCCAACCATGCAATCTGAACTCCAGGCCACCGTTGCCTGATGAGATTGCAATCTTTCTGGGCTTGATGAACACAATTTCTCAGTGCAGGACTAAACAGCCCCTGATCCGCCCCATGGCAGTTTTCATTTCCCAATTGACCTTCCCCCTGGCCAAATCGAGTTTCTTGGGATCACAATCCCTTGGCAACTGCAATCGTGGCAACAGTGCCAACCCAGAAATCAGAACTCCAAGCCACCATTGCCTGATGAGATTGCAATCTTTCTGGGCTTGATGGACACAATTTCTTGGTGCAGGACTAAACAGCCCCCAATCTGCCCCATGGCAGTTTCCACTTCCCGATTGACCTTCCTTCTGGCCAAATCGAGTTTCTTGGGATCACAATCCCTTGGCCACTTCCTTCTGGCCAAATCGAGTTTCTCGGGATCACAATCCCTTGACCACCGCAATCATGGCAACGGTGCCAACCATGCAATCCGAACTCCAGGCCACCGTTGCCTGATGAGATTGCAATCTTTCTGGGCTTGATGAACACAATTTCTCGGTGCAGGACTAAACAGCCCCTGATCCACCCCATGGCAGTTTTCATTTCCCAATTGACCTTCCCCCTGGCCAAATCGAGTTTCTTGGGATCACAATCCCTTGGCCACTGCAATCGTGGCAACAGTGCCAACCCTGCAATCAGAACTCCAAGCCACCATTGCCTGATGAGATTGCAATCTTTCTGGGCTTGATGGACACAATTTCTCGGTGCAGGACTAAACAGCCCCCAATCCACCCCATGGCAGTTTTCATTTCCCAATTGACCTTCCCCCTGGCCAAATCAAGTTTCTTGGGATCGCAATCCCTTGGCCACTGCAATCGTGGCAACAGTGTCGACCATGCAATCAGAACTCCAGGCCACCATTGCCTGATGAGATTGAAATCTTTTTGGGCTTGAAAAATTAGTGCCTTTCCCTTTAATGGACACAAATCATTGTCCCCCAACTGTACAATTAACATATCATGAGGAGGTCCCCGCCTCTCCTTGAATAACATTGATAATAGCACCCTGCATCGGAGTCCTCTTCTACCCCACCAGTCAACTATAACCTGGTCGCTCAGACCCAACTGGGTCCCAAAGTGACTTCAATGGGCATGTCTCTCCACCCAGAAAACCAAGCTATGGGCACAGATGAGGACACGCCTGCGAAGCAATCTGCATCTGTGAACTAAACAAAAGAAGGGGGTCAATCATCACTGAGTCATTGTCTGGAATGGTTGTTACAACGCTTAAATGCCTTTGAGCACCATTTCCCCATGCGCTGAACATCTTGGTCTTTGAATCCCACGCCATAGCGCTGCCCCAATCCAAAGGAATAAGTTCCAAAATTGACCCCACCCAAGCCCAAAACTTGTAGGGCCTGTGAGGTAACTTTCCAGAATTGATATTTTGTAAGTGGGAGGGAGCCCACATGCCTAAAAAGGACACGCGAGTCTCTTTCCCTTACCTCTATGTATCGATGAAGAGCTCTCACATGGCACAAGGTCTCATCTGCACAGGTAAGTAACTGCACTTTAGTTCCCTTACCCGTTTGATCTGTTTTGGAATAGTGAATATGCAAGATTGCCCGTTCTGGCCCCAACTCCAGGTACTGCATTGACAGCGCCCTATCTGAGCCATCTCTATGATCTTATCACTAATTCGCTTACCTGAAGGGCCCCAGAGAAAGCAGTCAGAGCTGCAGCATGGAAAAGCAAGGCCTCGAAGTGAGAATGACAATTCCCAGGCCAAACATTTGCCAAACGCTTCAAGGTGGCTGGCCCCAGTGGCACCCGAGTATCTTTCATCGTGCCACACTCCCAAGACTGCCCTTCTAATATTTTATGAACCCCAAAACTCTTGGTTGGGTTTGGGTACCGCCATCTTTCTATTGCAACTATCTTGAATCCCAAATTCCCAGCAGCATTTATTTTGGTCCCCTTGTTTGAAACTAGCATTGCTAGGGGAAAAACTAGTCCTTTCCAACAAATGGCCACTGTGGGCCCTGTCCCCTAGCATGAGGCGGGCAGGGTTCATGATCCTCATCCACATCTCAGGAAATGGCCTATCCCTTGGCAAAGTAGGAAAGGAGGCAGCCTTCAATGAAAAGACCCATCGTAGGAGAGCCATGCGGGTCCTTGATAGTCTGTATAAGCTTTCAGTATAATGTCTAAGTATTAGGTCAAGGTGTAAGCTGACCATGGCTGTACCCTGACAATGGCTTCCATGTAAATAACCTAACCTGCTAACCAGATACGCCAGGTTCTATCTACCTTCTGTTTCTTTACCTTTTCTCATTCTTTGTCATCCAGTTGCTCCCAGTATTATTATTTTTTATTACCTTCCTGTGTAATAATGAGAATATATTGACATACTCACATACTCATCAACATACCCTTCAAAATTTTATCAATTGTTCTCTGAGTAAGATGATCTCCTAGCTCCATAGTCAGGTTACCTCGTGGGATGGCCAAGTAGGCTTGCAAGGTGGGCTGTTGTCCCACCCAGCCCTGCCCATAAACCAACACTCCAGGCTAAGCTCCACTGGTGGCTTGGTGTGTGCAATGGCACCACCTGATGTTACTGTTGATGACGGGCCTGCCAGAGCATTTCCGACAGATAGTGACCCAGGGCCTGCCACCGAGCTCGGTTGTGTGCCTATTGCCATAGGAACCAAGGGGGTAACACCTACATAAGGTGGGGCCTGAGGCACAGTTGGTGCAATCTAAGAATATGTCGGGGCCTGGGGTGCTGATAATGAGACACCACTGGTGCAAACTGAGGCATTGGAGGTANGCTTCGGCCTGTGTAAGCCGCATCGAGTCCTTCGGGAGATGCTCGCGGGGTACAAATAAAGTTAATAATAAAGGTATTGGGGTGCAATGGAAATAGAATGCAAAACCAATGCAAATAAATGCAAAAGTATTGGGGTGCTATGGAAATAGAATGTAAAATCAATGATAATAAAGCAAAACTATTGGGGTGGAAGGGAAACAGAATGTGAAATCAATGCAAGTAAATGAAAAGTTTTAGGGTGCAATGGAAAAAGAATGCACAACAGATGCAAATAAATGCAAAAGTATTGGGGTGCAATGGAAATAGAATGCAAAACCAATGCAAATAAATCCAATAGTATTGGGGTGCAATGAAAATAGAATGCAAAACCAATGCAAGTCAATGCAAAAGTATTGGAGTGAAAGGAAAATAGAATACACAATAAATGCAAGTAAATGCAAAAGTATTGGAGTGAAAGGGAAATAGAATGCAAAATCAATGCAAGTAAATGCAAAAATACAGGGATGCAATGGAAATAGAATGCAGAACAAATGCAAATAAATGCAAAAGTATTGGGGTGCAATGAAATAGAAGGCAAAATCAATGCAAGTAAATGCAAAGGTTTATGGTGCAATGGAAAAAGAATGCACAACAGATGCAAATAAATGCAAAGGTATTGGGGTGCAATGCTAATAGAATGCAAAATCAAATCAAGTAAATGCTAACGTATTGGGGTGCAATGGAAACAGAATGCAAAATCAATGTTAATAAATGCAAAAGTATTGCGGTGCAGTGGAAATAGAATGCAAAATCAATGCAAGTAAATGCAAAAGAATTGGAGTGCAATGGAAATAGAATGCACAACAGATTCAAATAAATGCAAAAGTATTGGGGTGCAATGCTAATAGAATGCAAAATCTATTCAAGTAAATGCTAACGGATAGGAGTGCAACGGAAATCGAATGCAAAACCAATGCTTGTCAATGCAAAAGTATTGTGGTAAAAGGGAAATAGAATGCAAAATCAATGCAATTACATGCAAAAGTTTTAGGGTGCAATGGAAATAGAATGCAAAACAAATACAAATAAATGCAAAAGTATTGGGGTGCAATGGAAATAGAATCCAAAATCAATGCAAAAAAATGCAAAAGAATTGGGTTTCAAGAGAAATAGAATGCAGAATCCATGGTTTTAAATGCAAACGTATTGGGGTGCAATGCAAATAGAATGCAAAATCAATGCATGTCAATGTAAAAGTATAGGGGGGCAATGGAAATAGAATGCAAAATCAATGCAAGTCAATGTAAAAGTATAGGGGTGCAATGGAAATAGAATAGTAAATCAATGCAAGTAAAAGCACAAGTATTGGAGTGCAATGGAAATAGAATGCAAAATCAATGCAAAAAATGCGAAAGAATTGGGTTGCAATAGAAATAGAATGCAAAATCAATGATAATAAATACAAAAGTATTGCGGTGCAATGGAAATAGAATGCAAAATCAATGCAAGTCAAAGGAAAAGTTATAGGGGTGATGGAAATTGAATAATAAATCAATGCAAATAAATGCAAAATTATTGGGGTGCAATGGAAACAGAATGCAAACACAATGCACGTCCATGCAAAAGTATTTGGTTACAATGGAAATAGAATGAAATATCAATGAAAGTATATGCAAGAGTATTGGGGTGCAATGGAAATACAAAGCAAAATCAATGCAAGTCAATGCAAAAGTATTGGGGTGCAATGGAAATAGAATGCAAAATCAATGCAAATTAATGCAAAAGTATTGAGATGCAATGGAAATAGAATGAAAGACCAATGCAAATAAATGCAAAAGTATTGGGGTGCAATGGAAAAAGGATGCAAAATCTATGATAATAAATGAAAAAGAATTGGGGTGCAATGGAAATAGAATGTAAAATCAATGCAAGTCAATGCAAAAGTATTGGGTTGCAATGAAAAAGAATGCAAAATCAATGATAATAAATGCAAAAGAATTGGGGTGCAATGGAAACAAAATGCCAAAACAATGCGAGTCAATGCAAAAGTATTGGGGTGCAATGGAAATAGAATGCAAAACCAATGCAAATATATGCAAAAGTATTGGGGTGCAAGGGAAATAGAATGCAAAGTCAGTGCAAGTCAATGCAAAAGTATTGGGGTGCTGTCAGGATGTGCCTTCATGTTTCCAAGGAATTCCAAGAATTCTTCCTCCTGACACTAGAGGGAGTTGACATGATAGATTAGTTTATAGTAGGGCCATCTGGGCCAAGCTTTCACTTTGAAGATGTGGGAAAGGAATTGTAGTCTAAACTGTGATAAGCAAAGGAGAGGAAGGGGGAGTGAGGATAGGAGGGGGATCTGGAGGCGTTTGGCGGGAAACTTCAGTTCTCTCTTTGGCTTTGTACTATATGGACTGAATAAACCGCAATTCCAGGATTTTGTTCTTGTGAGTGTGTGTTTCATTCTGAGATCCAGCGGGACCTGACATAAAGAGAGAACTCACAATTTCTTGCTCTAACTGTGAGGACTACAACTATCCAGGAAAAGAGCATGTTCCAGGAAGGAGAAACCCCGATGGGAGCTGAAGAGAGCATTGGAGCTTCCCCCTCCCCGGTGCTGGAAAAGGAGGGATTTGGGGACGAGGAATCTTCCCATGACGGAGACCCAGAGATGGGAAGAGAACTCCCAGCAGTGCCCGAGGATTGGAGGGCTCCCCTGACGTCCACGCAGATGCCCCCAAAGAAGGATGTAACAGTGAGGCGCAAGCTGCCCATGTTGGGGGTGCGGGAACCCCTCAGAGAACCTTCGCCCCTCGGAAGCGCAGCGGCGCTGCCTGCACAGCATCTCAGGGAGAAGGTAGATGCGATGGAGAGGATGCTGCAAACTTTTTCATTCCAACTGGAGGAGATGAGAAGGGAGGTGGCGGCATCGTGGAGAACCACGCTGGAGGAGAGAGAGCAATGGCGCTCCCAACCACAAGGTATGGGCCGAGGGTACCAGCCCTCGGGGAGAGTGGCGTTCGCGATGGAGGGCGAGCAGGCCCACCCCCCCCCCGGGACCTCGGCATTCACCTCCGGATGGGCGGGGAGAAGCCAGCTGCATGGAGGCCCCGGGAGAGGAGAACTGCGCGTAAAGTTCAACGGGGACCCCAAGCAGCTCTCCTATTTCATCACAAACATGAAACACTTCATGGAGGACTATGGTGACACCTTCCCCTCAGAGGGAGCCATGATCCATGCTGTGGGGGCCAATTTGAAGGAAGCTGCGGCCGACTGGCTCATGCAAATGTATGACACCCGAGCACCGGAGTTGAGGAGACTGGACGACTTCCTGGGAGCACTCCGAGAGAGATTTCAAGACCCCTTGGCGGAGGAAAAGGCAAAGGGGCAGCTTAAGAAAATCTACCAAGGCAACAAGACTGTTTCGGAATACGCCTTGGAATTTAAGGCCATCGCAGGCCGGATCAGGGACTGGTCGGAAGCCACAAAGCTCGAATACTTTCGGGCGGGCTTGCGCTCCGATGTGTTGGAGTGGTCACTTCACCGGAACAATCCAAACACGCTCGAGGAGTGGATTGTGCTGGCGGGGAGAGTCGAGTGCGACCAGGAGCAGATGCCGCGCAGAGCGAGAGAGAGAGGGCGAACCCGGCACCCTGCAGCGGGGCCGCAAGGGGGACCAAGGCGCCCCTCGCCCCGAGGAAGGTCAGCCAGCCGCGAGAGGAAAGGGAGGAGGGGCTTCTCCTGCTTTGCGTGCGGCCAGGAAGGACACAGAGCAGCGGAATGCCCGAAAGGACGCGACCCACTCAACGCTCCCAAACCGGCTAAGACACCCCCCCCCCGAGACCAGCGCCCGGATCCAAACCCACGAAGGGGAAAGCTTCCACGGCGGTGGAGACGGCCTTGGCCCTGCATCAGCTCCCCGCAGAGGAGGAGGCGGAGCTGGAGGGCACAGACAGAGATTTCTACCTGGCGGGAAACGGGCAAGATCTCCTGTAAGCACTGCCGGCAGGAAGATCATGAAGACGTCAGGCGGTGAGTTAAAGAAACTAGATTGTGAAGTGCTTAAAATGACTGTAGTCCTGACCAACCCCAGGCCAGGGCTAAAAATAAAAACTGAGGCCATGCTAGACTGTGGGTGCACCAGGTGTCTAATCACCCCCTCCCTGGCAGCTAAACTGGGAGTTGAGCCCCAGGCCCTAAAGACACCAGTCATTTTTTCCCAGTTGGATGGGACAGCAGCTCACGGGGCCCCAGTAAGGGAAAAAACAAACTATTTGCACATGGAGWTGGGGACCCACAGAGAGTCATTGCAGTTTGTGATATCCCCCATGGCCCACCAGCCAGTCATACTAGGGATCCYGTGGCTGAAATGGCAAAACCCTCAGATTAACTGGAYGGAGGGAGTGGTTACCTTCGCGGATGGCGAGTAYAGGCCTGCGGGGCTCAGCCAGACACCCCCCCCCCCGCACAGGTGCAAGGGGCGCAGGCAGAGGCGACTCCGGAGAACCAGGAATCTCACATCCCAGAGGTTTACCGGGAGTGGGCAGGTGTTTTTAGCGAGACCGAATGTGATCAGCTACCCCCGCATAGGAAAACGGACTCTGCCATAGAATTTGAGCCCAATGTCAAATTGCCCAGCCCAAAGCTCTACGCCATGTCGGAGCCAGAGAGAAAGGCCCTGAGAGAATTCCTAGATAAAAACCTGGAAAGGGGATTTATCGTGCCATCCACCTCGCCGGTGGCGGCCCCAGTGCTTTTTAGGCCTAAGGCCGACGGATCGCTGAGGCTATGTGTAGACTACAGGGGGCTGAACGCCATATGCACCACCAACCAGTACCCACTCCCCCTCATGTCGGACATTTTGGCACAACTGGGCAAAGCTAAAATCTTCACAAAATTAGACATCAGGGAGGCATTTTATCGCCTAAGGGTGAGAGATGAGGACTGTTGGAAGACGGCCTTTAATTGTTGTTACGGGCAGTACCAATGGGCCGTGACCCCCTTCGGTTTGAAAGGAACCCCAAAGGTGTTCCAACAGTTCATAAATGACATTTTCCGAGAGATGCTGTATGATGGACTGTTAATTTTCCTGGACGACCTTTTGATATACTCAGACTCCTTAGATCAACATATAAAAACGACACAAAAAGTGCTTCAAATCCTGAGGGAGAACCAGCTTTATGTTAAGCTCTCCAAATGTGAGTTTCACCAAACGGAACTCACTTACCTGGGCTTCCGCATATCCACAGAGGGGCTGGCCATGGACCCAGCCAAGATACAAGATGTGCTAGCATGGGAACCCCCCCGCACCCGAAAACAGCTGCAAGGGTTCCTAGGATTTGCCAACTTTTACAGGCAATTCATTAAAGACTTCGCCAAGGTGGCGCTGCCCCTTACTGAGTTATTAAAAACAAAAGGGAAGGGGGAAACAAAAAAGGCAAAAACCCCGGGGGCTAGACTAGAATGGACACCTGAGTGCCAGAGGGCTTTTGAAGACCTAAAAGCGAAATTCACAAGCCAGCCCATCCTAACACATGTCCAGCCAACCAAGCCCTTTGTGGTACAATGCGATGCCTCAGAGGCAGCTTACGGGGCGGTGCTCCTACAAGCTGACGACGAGGGCCAGCTCAAGCCATGCGCGTATTTATCAAAAAAGTTCTCAGAGACTGAAAAGCGCTGGCATGTTTGGGAAAAAGAATCCTTTGCGGTGCGAGCGGCACTGGCCCACTGGCGGCATTTCCTTGAGGGCACCCAGATTTCTTTTGAGGTGTGGACAGACCACAAAAACCTACAGGCCCTACAGACCCCACAGAGACTTAACGCCAAGCATCTCAGATGGGTTCAATTCTTTCAGCGGTTCAATTTCCGCCTCAAGTTCGTCCCGGGAAAGACGAACCAGGTGGCCGACGCCCTCTCGCGCATGCCTGAGGCAGACTACTCATCCCCCACGGAGGCAGGAACGGTCTTTAGCCAACAACAAATGGGATTGGTAGTACAGACTCGGGCCAAACTCAAAGACAAACCACCACCCCCCAGTCAGCCAGCTGACTTGTTACAGAGGTTGAGGGAAGAGACAGAACGGGATGAGTGGTTACAACAACACAAAGGGGACCTGACCCAAGAGGGGGGGCTCTGGTCTTATGGGTCCAAATACTATGTGCCAGCTTCCATGCGAAAAGATATAATTAAAGGGGGCCATGACTCACGGCTAGCGGGCCACTTTGGGTTCACCAAGACCCTCAAACTGCTGGCCCGGCAATTCTGGTGGCCCGCTATGCGCAAGGACATAAGAGACTATACCCGGGAATGTCCAACCTGCGCAAAAAACAAGCAAAAGGTGGGCAAACCCACGGGACTATTACAACCAGTGGCCAACCCCACGCAACCCTGGTCAGAAATTGCCATGGACTTTGTAGTAGAACTGCCGGACAGCCATGGATATAATACCATCTGGACTGTGATTGACCTTTTTTCCAAACAGGCCCACTTCGTGGCCCTGAAAAGACTTCCCTCAGCCCCTGAACTAGCAAGGCTGTTCCTTCACCATGTGTTCCGGCTGCATGGCTGCCCACGCAGGATTATAACCGACAGAGGCACACAATTCACATCCAAATTTTGGAAGTCCTTTTTGTCCATGCTAGGGACAGAGCGGGCACTAAGTACTGCTTTCCACCCAGAGACTGATGGGGCCACCGAGAGAGTCCAGAAAACCTTGCAACAGTTCCTAAGATGCTACTCCACTTATCAACAAGACAATTGGGCTTCCCTATTAGACTTCGCTGAGTATAGTTACAACAATAGCGAACACGCGTCCACGGGATCTTCGCCTTTTAAGGTTGTGGGAGGTAGAGACTTTCCCCCGTTCCCCGGCCTCACCCCCCCGGGGCCAGGAGAGACGTCACCGGAGGGATGGGGGAAGATGATTGCAGAGGCCTGGCCTGTGGTCAAAGAGACTTTGGACAAAGCCAAAACTGATTATAAAAAGTTTGCTGACAAAAAGAGGTCGCCTCAACCCCAGCTCAAAGTGGGGGACCTGGTTTACCTGTCCACCAAATATTTGAAATCCACCCAACCATCTCGAAAATTGTCAGCTTTGTTTATGGGGCCCTTCCCCGTCTGGGAGGTTGTCAACCCAGTTACAGTCCGGCTGGAACTGCCCCACACCTGGAGGAGAGTACACCCAGTCTTTCACGTGAGCTTGTTGAAGCCCGCGTGTCCCTCTCCTAAATGGTCGGAGACGGATTCCCAACCGGTCCCCATCATGGTGGGGGCCCACACTCATTTTGAAATCAAAGACATTCTGGACTCTAAAAGGACACGGGGAAAGTTATATTACTTGGTACAGTGGTCCTCTAAGGCCATCCATCTGGAATGGGTCTTGCGGGAACATGTCAACGCTCCCCGCCTTACGAATAAGTTCCACTCTGCCTTCCCTTTGAAACCTAAACCTTGATGTTGTGTCTCATATTTCTCTCTTTCTATTTCAGATGGGGGCCATCTTCCGAGGGGGGGAGATATGTCAGGATGTGCCTTCATGTTTCCAAGGAATTTCAAGAAGTCTTCCTCCTGACACTAGAGGGAGTTGACATGATAGATTAGTTTATAGTAGGGCCATCTGGGCCAAGCTTTCACTTTGAAGATGTGGGAAAGGAATTGTAGTCTAAACTGTGATAAGCAAAGGAGAGGAAGGGGGAGGGAAGATAGAAGGGGGATCTGGAGGCGTTTGGCGGGAAACCTCAGTTCTCTCTTTGGCTTTGTACTGTATGGACTGAATAAACCGCAATTCCAGGATTTGTTCTTGTGAGTGTGTGTTTCATTCTGAGATCCAGCGGAACCTGACACTCCCTCACTGTGGGCACAAAGTGGGTGCTAGAAACAATCATACGAAAGCTGACTGGCACAACCTGGGGATCACAACCAGACACAGTGAAGACATCTGCCCTTGCGCTATGCTACTCTGCTGCTGAGTATGCATGTCCAGTGTGGAACACATCTCACCACACTAAAACAGTAGATGTGGCTCTTAATGAGACATGCCGCATTATCACAGGTTGTCTGCACCCCACACCACTGGAGAAATTACACTGCTTAGACCAGTGGTTCTCAACCTTTCTAATGCCGTGACCCCTAAATAAAGTTCCTCACATTGTGGTGACCCCCCCCCCCACCATAAAATTATTTCCATTGCTACTTCATAACTGTAATTTTGCTACTGTTATGAATCATTATGTAAATATCTGATATGCAGGATGTATTTTCATCATTACAAATTGAACATAATTAAAGCATAGAGATTAATCACCAAAACATGTTTGGAGGAGTATGGACAATGGATGATGGGCTTTGCAGTACCTTCAACAGATTCAGTTCTGACTTCCACAGACAACTGAGACTCCCAACGAATGAAAGACCTGGACAAAACTTGGCACACAGAACCCCCATAACCAACAAAAAAAATACTGGAGGGGGTTGGCAGTGATTTAGGAGAGATATAGTTCACCTACATCTGGAGAGCAAATGTGAACCCAAACAACCATGGATCTGGACCAAACTTGGCACAAGCACTCATTATGCCCAAATGTGAACACTGGTGGAGTTTAGGGAAAATAGACCTTGACATTTGGGAGTTGTAGAGTTACTATTTTATTATTATTATTATTATTATTATTAGACTCAGTTGGAAGGGACCCCAAAGGTCATCTAGTCCAGCCCCCTCTTTTATGCCAGGCAGGAAAATAAGAGTTACTATTTTATTATTATACATTATTATTATTATTATTATTATTCTCAGTTGGAAGGGACCCCAAAGGTCATCTAGTCCAGCCCCTCTTTTATGCCAGGCAGGAAAATAAGAGTTACTATTTTATTATTATACATTACTATTATTATTATTATTATTATTATTATTATTATTCTCAGTTGGAAGGGACCCCCAAAGGCCATCTAGTCCAGCGCCCTCCTTTATACCAGGCAGGAATATAGAATTAGTGTATTGTTATTATTATGTAGTATTATAAGACTCATACAATTGAAAGGAAACCCCAAAGGTCATGTAGTCCAGCCTCTTCTTTCTGCCACACAGGAAGATAGAATTACTGCAGGAGCAATAATAATAATAATAATAATAATAATAATAATAGTCAATGGAAGGGCATTGGGCCTTTGGAGTTATAGTTTGCCTACATCCACAGAGCACTGTGAACTCAAACAATGATGGATCTTTATCAAATTTGGCACAAAAACCTGATATCCTGGAATTGGAATACTGGTGCACTCGAGAGGCGCATGGAGGCAGAGGGATGAGATTCCTTCATCCATGGCCCCTTGGCCCTGCCGCTACCGTTCTCTCCCCCGGTGGCTGCGAAGGGCGAGGATGAGGGGTGGAGCTGGATCTGAATGGAGGGAGGGAGGGAGGGGCCAAGAGCAGAGGAAAATAAAGAACGAGGGAGGGAGGGAAGGGAAAGATGAAAGGAAGGAAGGGATTACGGCAGAAGGAAGGAAATGGAAAAGATTGGGAAAAAGAAGGAAAGAAATAAAGAGAAGGAAAAAAGAAAGAGCGAGGAAGGAAAGCACCTGGGGCTGCAGAGCTGGATGGCAGCGGGAGGAGCACCTGTCTCTCTTCTCTACGCTCCTAGTCTCCGGCTGCTCTCCTCTTGCTGCCCTTTGGCCCTGCTGCTGGCATGGCTGCTGCTGCTGCTGGTTTCCCACCTGGGGGCAACAGGAGCAGCAAGAGGAGAGTGGCCAAAGACTAGGAGCGTGGCGAAGAGACGGGTGCGCCTCCAACTACCTGCCAGCCCTTTCCTTTTTCCCCTCCCCTTTCCTTCTCCCTTCCTCCCTTCTCTCTCTTTCTTTCCATCATTGTCTCTTTCTTTCCTTCTCTCCTTCTTTCTTCCCTTCCTTTTCCCTCCCTTTCCTTCCTTTCTTCTCCCTCGCCTGACTCAACCTGCCCGTCGGGTCTGTCAAGCGGCAAAAGCCAGGCGAGGAAAGCAGCACCGCGTGGCCTGGCCTGCCGGGAAGCCCCTCCCCTGGCTCGCGTCGCCCATCGGGCCTCGCAAGCCAGGCGAAGGGATACCCGCAAGGCTAAGCCACGCGGTGCTGCTTTCCTCGCCTGGCTTTTGCCGCTTGACAGACCCGGCAGGCGGCACAACCCAGGTGAGGGAGGCAGCACAGCCTGGCCTGGCCTGGTGGGAAGCCCCTTGCCTGGTTCGCGCCGCCCGTCGGGCCTGGCAAGCGGCGAAAGCTGGCCACAGCCAGGCGACCGAGGCAGCACTGCGCAGCCTGGTGGAGGGGGCGGGGCCAATGGACATGGGGCCGCGACCCCTCTGAAATGGCCCGGCAACCCCTCTAGGGGTCGCGACCCCCAGGTTGAGAAACACTGGCTTAGACGGTATTGCACCACCTGACATCCTCCGGGAAGTAGCAGCCAATAGTGAAAGGACCAAGGCAGAGACATCTCCAGCTCATCCCCTGTTTGGGTATCAGCCAGCACGTCAACGACTTAAATCAAGACATAGTTTTCTTAGATCTACAGAGACACTCGCTGGAACACCCCAGCAAGCGAGAGTCCAAAAGTGGCAGGCCCAAACCCAGCACCTCAACCAATGGCTGATACCAAATGAGAGACTCCCCCCTGGGCACACAGAAGACTGGGCGACTTGGAAGGCGCTGAACAGACTGCGCTCTGGCACCACGAGATGCAGAGCCAACCTCAAGAAATGGGGCTACAAAGTGGAATCCACGGCATGCGAGTGTGGAGAAGAGCAAACCACTGACCACCTGCTGCAATGCACCCTGAGCCCTGCCACATGCACAATGGAGGACCTTCTTGCGGCAACACCAGAGGCACTCCAAGTGGCCAGATACTGGTCAAAGGACATTTAACCAACTACCAAATTTGCAAAATCTGTGTTTTTTTTCTTTTTCTTTTTAATCTGTGTGTTTGTTTTGCTCTGTTAGAATTGTAATATAATGGTATGGTTGCTGATGACACGATAAATAAATAAACCAGGAGCTCCAATTCTGTTTGCTTTGCATTTAATGTTTGTTGCAGTCCTAAGTTTCAGGGACTCTGCAGATAGGTGGCTTCTTTTGGCTGCAATCATAGGGCAAGCCACCTGTCAATTATAGTTAGGTTCTCTGGTCCTGCCCCCTTTGGGTTTTTGGAGGGAATAGGAGCCTTTTTGAGTCAGTCCACACAGAGAAGCCTTTCGCACAGGACATAAAATGAAGAGCTCCTGTAGAAAGCTTCGTCTTCTACGGCTTGGCCGGTGAGATATACAGCCTACAGCTTGGCTGGAGAGAAAAGGCCCCACAGCTTGGCTGAGGATTTTACAGTCTTACAGCTCCTTCGCTGAGGGACTTCAGCCAACCATCACAGCAACCTGAACTCCTTCTTTTTCTCCTGGAAGTCTACAAAGCTCTGCTTGATAAGGGTCACTCGCGGAAGCCAGACACAGTTGGTACCGGGTGCAGGGGCTCCACGCCAACAGAGGCAAGTACAGACTGCCCAGATTAGAAGTTAAGGATTTCCCCATTAGTTAGTATACAGTTATGAAGATAGTGCCTGTTCCCAGTGAACAAGATTGCAAGAACCAATAGACTGTTAAGAATGCTTTAAAGTACCTGTTTGTTTTTCATCAATAAAGAACTTTGTTGGACTTACTTTAAGCCTCTACAGAACTTTGTTTTGGGGAGGTCCAAGGGCCTTTAATCTGAGGCAGCCCTGGCATCCTGTTGGGCACACAGAATTTATGTCCTGTCATATGCACAGGCCCAGCGTGCGACAGCACAAGTACCATACAGAACGATAAAAGTGCTGAGTTCAGAGGGCTTTGGGTTTGTGATAGAGCAAAGGGAAAGTGCAAAATTTCAGAAGGCAGGACTGGGAGGATAATGTTCATGGGCAATAAAAAGTCAGGATTGTAGAGCGGAGGGCCATGCTAAAGTGCTGGAACTTAGGTAAATATTGGGCCAATTTTTTTGGAACTGCCTAGTCAAAGGTACAACAGAACATGCATGTTTTTAGGCTCTTGCGGAAGGTGGACAGGGAAATACCTCCAACCGGAGGGGCTCTTTCTCTCTCTCTCTCTTGGTCCCAATGGCTGAAGAGAAAGTCAGGAGAAGAGGTGACTTTTGGGGTCTTCAGACACCCCTCTGGACCCGAAGCGGGCAGGCGCAGCAGCTCCACCCCTTGGCCTACCCACGGATTGGGGAGAGGAGAGGAGGCGGGTGGAGCGCCAGGGGATTGGGAAAGGGAGCCGGTCATGGGGAAGGGATCGAACGCGGGGAACGATTGAGCGCCGGCTCTGCTCGTGCACCCGGTGACTGGGTGGAGCAGGAACAAGAGGGGCTAGGCGAGGCTCAAGGGCCTGACCCCTTTGGGAAGAGGATCGTCTGGCAGCGAGGCAAGAAAGCCGAGGCTCCCCCTGGACTGCTAGGGCTGTTGTGAGCTGAGGGGGCGCTCCTCAAGTGGCGGTCGAAGGGCATTTACAGAGGTGCCTCTGCGCCCCTGGCAAAAAAAGTGTTCTGCGACCTCTTACTTCGCGTAATGGACAAGCCGCCCCTGAAAACAATATAGTCCAAAACAGTATAGTCCAAAGATAAGAGATAGCCCATGAACTTCAAGTTACAAAGGATGCAATCCAGAGAAACAAGGCAGCATCAAAATCCAATACATAGAACAGAACCTGGCAAAACTTGAAACACAAAACTAGAAATCCCGGAGGGGAGTGCCAATTGGATGAGTGGTATAGGGAGATCTGGGACATCGCAATAAACGATAAACTGACAGGAAACATTAAGGTTAAAAAGGACTATCAAAAAAAGATGATTTTGGGAAGATTTGGGGGAAATTGATAGAATATGTATATATAGAAGGTAAGGGGACCAAACCTGTAATAGAAACAACTGATTTTTGGGAATAAGTATTGTAATTGGCTGGTCGGGGGTGAAGGGTTAGCACTGGGTGATTGGATGTAATGAAACAGGAGAATGGAATATTATAGGTATCAAGACATACATGTTCTGTACAATTGTTAATGCGAAGTGATAAGTATAAGAATGTTTAAATACTGAATATGTTAAAGCTACAATAAATAATTTTTTTTAAAAAGGAATGTATCCCAGGATGGTGAGAAAGCATTCTTCATAACAGATATTTCTTTAGATATGTCACCGAGATACTAATTTTCCTGCCATTTGCACAAAGTAAACTTTGAGGCCAAAAAAAAAAAAACTAGAAATCCTTTGGAAGCAAGATGTTCTATGATTCTATGACTATAGGTTCAATAGAACTCCCCAATTGGAGTTGATGGAAAGCTTCCCACCGGAGTGGAAATCATCTATCAGACAGATGGCAAGCTATTTAACCTCAGCAGACTGAAAGTCAAAACCAAGTTAACAACAACATGTGTTATAAACATCATCTGTGCGCATTCAGAAGAAGACCTACAAGCCACTCTAAACACCTTCACAGAAGCATACGAGAAGCTCAACCTGTCCTTAAACATCGAGAAAACCAAAGTGCTCTTCAAGCAGTCACCAGCCAATGCCTCTCCAAGGCTGGAAATACAACTTAATGGTGTAACATTAGAAAATGTTGACCATTTCCGCTCCCTTGGCAGCCACCTCTCCACCAAGAGGAAGGAAGAAACGTGCCAAGAGGAAGGTGCGTCAAGCCAACCCAACCGGGACCGCTTTCCACCTGGAACTGATGCACGCCCTCTGTCATTATATTTGGTCTCTATGTCCTGTGTATATTGTTTATATGCTTTGATGTTTTATACTTTAATGTTATGTTGTTTATCTATATAAATAAAAATGTAATGTTAGTTTGTGCTACCATCAGAACTTAAAAACCATTGGGGGAATTGGACACAAGACACCTAACAGTCCAATGTATGTCCTCCACTCAAAAAAATTGATTTTGTCATTTGGGAATTGTTGTTGCTGGGATTTATAGTTTACCTACAATCAAAGAGCATTCTGAACTCCACCAATGATGGAATTGGGCCAAACTTAGCACACAGGGCTCCCATGACCAACAGAAAACACTAGAAGGGTTTCATGGACATTGACCTTGAGTTTGGAAGTTGTAGTTCACCCACATCCAGAGAGCACTGTGGACTCAAACAATGATGGATCTGGACCAAACTTGGCACGAATATTCCATATGACCAAATATGAACACAGATGGAGTTTAAGGGAAATAGACCTTGACATTTGGGAGTTGTAGTTGCTGGGATTTATAGTTCACCTACAATCAAAGAGCATTCTGAACTCCACCAATGATGGAATTCAACCAAAAATGGCATACAGGACTTCCATGACCAACAGAACACACTGGAAGGGTTTGGTGGGCATTGACCTTGAGTTTGGGAGTTGTAGTTCACCTACATCCAGAGAGCACTGTGGACTCAAACAATGATGGATCTGGACCAAACTTGACACAAAAATTCCATATGCCTAAATATGAACACAGATGGAGGTTGGAGGAAATAGACCTTGACATTTGGGATTTGTAGTTACTGGGATTTATAGTTCACTACAATTAAAGAGCATTGTGAAACCCACAAACGACAGAAATGGGGCAAACTTCCCACACAGAACCCCCATGACCAACAGAAAATACTTAAGGCCATCCAGTCCAACTCTCTTCACCAGGGCAAGAAAATGTAATCAGAGCCCTCCTGACAAAGAGCCATCCAGTCATAATAGATAGATATATATGATTCACACACAGAGAGATATAGTATTATAGATTTGAATAGGACCCCTAAAGAAGGACAATGATATGTTGCATGTTCCAAAGTAGGCAAACCAGACAATCTCTACATCAACACTGACAAAGAAACAACAAGAAATACTGTTTACCCACAAGCAGAAAGGAATTACATATATTAGAAACCAACACTTTCTCATTACTTTATTTTCCAGATCATCAGACTGGGCCACAGCAAGGCGTGACAGGGGACAGCTAGTTTTACTGCTATTTGTATTTTTTGTATTGTAATTTGATGTTCAGGCTTGGCCCCATGTAAGCCACTCCGAGTCCCCATTGGAGGAGATGGTGGCGGGGTATGTTGTTGTTCATTCATTCAGTCATCTCCGACTCTTCGTGGCCTCATGGACCAGCCCACGCCAGAGCTCCCTGTTGGCCGTCACCACCCCCAGCTCCTTCAAGGTCAGTCCAGTCACTTCAAGGATACCATCCATCCATCTTGTCCTTGATCGGCCCTCTTCCTTTTGCCTTCCACTTTCCCCAGCATAATTGCCTTCTCTAGGCTTTCCTGTCTCCTCATGATGTGGCCAAAGGACTTCAACTTTGTCTCTAGTATCCTTCCCTCCAATGAGCAGTCGGACTTTATTTCCTGGAGGATGGACTGGTTGGATCTTCTCGCAGTCCAAGGCACTCTCAGCACTTTCCTCCAACACCACAGCTCAAAAGCATCTCTCTTCCTTCGCTCAACCTTCCCTAAGGTCCAGCTCTCACATCCGTAGGTTACTACAGGGAATACCATGCCTTTGACTATGTATAAATAAATAAAGATTATTATTATTGTTATTATTATTATTATTATTATTATTAAGAATAGGGCTCTACGGACCCACCGCTAGGATACTACACTTGGAGCACCATCATCCTCAGACTACGAGGGATTGCTACATAAGAACTCCCCAACTGACCGAATACCCCTTGCTTTCCCTTCCATGCGCCACATTCTCCGAAGCATGAATTGCCAACTGGAAAGGAGTCTGGTCGATGGCATCCGGTCCAGCAGGTGCCAGCTAATTGAACATGTTCATTTTGCAGCTGCCATGTGGCCCAAATGGCTGGCCCCAAAGGTTCTTCCCAATCCAAGCCATGACCAACAGACTTCTCAGACAATGGCATTATTGTTTGAAAGCCGGCATGGCAAACACCGCAGGGCAATGCTCTGAGGTTAACACTGTTAAATTATTCCACCCTGAACAAAGCCCCTCAAATGAGTAATAACATAAGGCCAAGGGTGGGTCCTTGTTGTTTGTTTTTGTTTGTTTGTTTTTCTCCCCGGGTCTTTGAGGAAGATCAAGGGCCGATGGGAACAAATGGGATCCATCGCAGTGGCGCCCAATCTCGTGGTGCCATTATGGTTACATGAAGATGGAGGATTAATTTGCAGCTGCAAGGAAGGACCAGATGTACACTACGCTCATTAAATGTGAATTTCCTCATTCCCCATAAAGCTTGTTTTGCTTTCTGTTGCAGCCTGGTCAGGCATGAGAGCTTGAGCTATAATAAGGATATTGTGTTTGGGGCGTCTCGAGATGGACGTTTTAATCACTCGCCGGAGCTTTTGTTAGCGTGCCCAGGCACAGTGGGGTTCCATCAGCTCCGACTCCATAAAACCCACATTTGATAATTTGCCCAAATTGGGAGAGATTAGCATTAAATACACACAGACAGGCAGAACTTTGCAGGACGGGACCTTGCACACTGTACTTTCGCTCTCTGAGGTCAACCAAGGCGGGCGGCACAGATTAGAACCCCATAACATTTAATGTGACTTGGAAACATTTTATTGACCAAAGGGAGGGGGAAAAATAATAATGGAAGGAACGTCCCCGCCGGCGTGGCCACCGTGTTCAATGCTCCGGCTGATGTGGCTTGGCAATCCCTATTGTGCAGACCTGCCTCACACAGGGACCAAACTGGGGGTTGGCATGAGTCCCAAAGCGTTCTCAGAGACGGAAGCCCCCTCCCCTCCTAACTGTATGGAGACGACATGCTGTGCGGCCAAAAAAAAAGCACGCAGGGCATTCTGCCGTACAGAATGCGGGTATTATCATTCCCCTTGTCTTTTCTGCTGCTCAGACAGGTGTTATTCTAAGCCTTTTGTTTGGGTGCAATGCCATCTTGAAAGATCGGAAATGTTGACTTGATCACTGTTAGTGCATGGCACATGAGACCAGCACGGGTTTATCAGGGTCTTCTGTTTTCATGGCAAATCTCCAGATAGGAAACTGCCTCTGTTTGTGTGTGTTGTTTGTTGTTTATTCATTTAATCCAGTGTTTCTCAACCTGGGGACAGGACCCCTGGGGGGGGGGGGTCACGAGGGGGCGTCAAAAGGGGTCACCAAAGACCATCAGAAAACACAGTATTTTCTGTCATGGGGATTCTCTGTGGAAAGTTTGGTCAAATTCTATCATTGGTGGGGTTCAGAATGCTCTTTGATTGTAAGTGAACTATAAATCCCAGCAACTTCAATGCCCAAATGGCAAGGTCTATTTTCCCCAAATTTCACCAGTGTTCACATTTGGGCATATTGAATATTCTTGCCAAGTTTAGTCCAGATCCCATCATTGTTTGACTCCACAATACTCTCTTGATGTAGCTGGAATGTGTCCAGAGGAGGGCGACTAAAATGATCAAGGGTCTGGAGAACAAGCCCTATGAGGAGCAGCTTAAGGAGCTGGGCATGTTTAGCCTGAAGAAGAGAAGGCTGAGAGGAGATATGATAGCCATGTATAAATATGTGAGAGGAAGCCACAGGGAGGAGGGAGCAAGCTTGTTTTCTGCTTCCTTGGAGACTAGGATGCAATGGAACAATGGCTTCAAACTACAAGAAAGGAGATTCCATCTGAACATGAGGAAGAACTTCCTGACTGTGAGAGCCGTTCAGCAGTGGAACTCTCTGCCACGGAGTGTGGTGGAGGCTCCTTCTTTGGAAGCTTTTAAACAGAGGCTGGATGGCCATCTGTCAGGGGTGATTTCTTTTTTTTTTTCCAGTGCAATACTCCTGCTTCTTGGCAGAATGGGGTTGGACTGGATGGCCCACGAGGTCTCTTCCAACTCTTTGATTCTATGATTCTATGATTCTATGTAGGTGAACTACAATTCCCAAATTCAATGCCCACCAAAGCCTTCCAGTATTTTCTGTTGGTCATGGGAGTTCTGTGTGCCAAATTTGGTTCAATTCCACCATTGGTGTAGTTCAGAATGCTCTTTGATTGTAGGTGAACTATAAATCCCAGCAACTACAACTCCCAAATGACAAAATCAACCCCCCACCCCCACCCCATCAGTATTCAAATTTTGGCAAATTAGGTATTTGTGCCCAGTTTGGTCCAGTGATTGAAAATACATCCTGCATATCAGATATTTACATTTATATCAGTAGCAAAATGACAGTTATGACAGCAGCAATGAAAATAATGTTATGGTTGGGGGTCACCACAACATGAGGAACTGTATTAAGGGGTTGTGGTATTATGAAGGTTGAGAAACACTGGTTTAGTCGCTTCCGACTCTTTGTGACCTCATGGACCAGCCCACGCCAGAGCGCCCTGTCAGTCGTCGCCACTCCCAGCTCCTTCAAGGTCAGTCCAGTCACTTCTAGGATCCCATCCATCCATCTTGCCCTTGCCCGGCCCCTCTTCCTTTTTCCTTCCATTTTTCCCAGCATCATTGCCTTCTCCAAGCTTTCCTTTCTTCTCATCCTGTGACCAAAGTACTTCATCTTGGCCTCTAATATCCTTCCCTCCAAGAAGCAGTCGGGCTTTATTTCCTGGAGGATGGACTGGTTGGATCTTCTGGCGGTCCAAGGCACTCTCAGAACTTTCCTCCAACACCACAGTTCATCTATCTTCCTTCACTCAGCCTTCCCTAATCCCATTGGCTTTTTTTTTTTTTGCCACCGCATGACATTCCTGGCTCCTTTTCCCCTTCCTCCCCACAATGACTCCAAGATCTTTTCCACACATCCTGCTCTCGAGTCAGGCATCCCCCGTTCTGTCTCTTTGCATTTCATTTTTTTCTGCCTCAGTGGAGTATCTTGCATTTGTCCCTGTTGAACTTCAYTGTGTTAGTTTTGGCCCATCTCTCTAATCTGTAAAGATCATTTTGAATTCTTCTCCTGTCTTCTGGAGATCTCAACTACATAGAGCTTGAGTTAGGTTAGGTTAGGTCTATCGTCTCCTAAAGATCAGTGTTTCTCAACCTGGGGGTCAGAACACCTTGGGGGGTGGTTGCAAGGGGGGTTTCAGAGGGGTCACCAAACACATATTTCTGATGTTCTTAGGAACCTCTTTGGCAGAGAAGGCTGAAGATCTCTCCGCCTGTCCTCTTCCTTTTTGGAAACAGACCCCCCACAAAAGCCCTCCTCTGCTCTGATTGACCGGTCTCTCAGCCAAAGGGAAGGCTGCTTCTAAGATTCCAAGCTGGGAGGGGAGAGCAGGTGTGCTTGGCGCATCGCAGCGTAGTGCGCATGTGTTGGTGAGGTAGAGCATGAGAGGCTGCAAAATCCCTCACGACAGCAAATCCCTTCAAGACATGGGGGTTCTGTGTGGGAAATTTGGCCCTATTCAATCGTAGGAGGGGTTCAGAATGCTCTATGATTGTAGGTGAACTATAAATCCCAGCAACTACAAATATCAAGGTCTGTTTTCCCCAAACTCCACCAGTGTTCACATTTGGGCATATTGAGTATCCGTGCCAAGTTTGGACTAGATCCATCATTGTTGGAGTCCACAGTGCTCTCCTGATGTAGGTGAACTACAACTCCAAAACTCAAGGTCAGTGCCCACCAAAGCCTTTCAGTATTTTCAGTTGGTCCTGGGAGTTCTGTGTGCCAAGTTTGGTTCAGTTCCGTCATTGGTGGAGTTCAGAGTTCTCTTTGATTGTTGTTGTTCATTCATTCAGTCGCTTCTGACTCTTCGTGACCTCATGGACCAGCCCACGCCAAAACGCCCTGTCGGCCGTCACCTCCCCCAGCTCCTTCAAGTAAAGCCAGTCACTTCAAGGATACCATCCCTCTACCTTGCCTTTGGTCGGCCCCTCTTCCTTTTTCCTTCCATTTTCCCCAGTATCATTGTTTTCTCTAAGCTTTTATTCTCATGATGTAGCCAAAGGACTTCATCTTTGCCTCTCATATCCTTCCCTCCAATGAGCAGATGGGCTTTATATCTTGAAGTATGGACTGGTTGGATCTTCTTGCAGTCCAAGGCACTCTCAGAACTTTCCTCCAACACCACAGCTCAAAAGCATCTCTCTTCCTTCCAGGACATATATATACCAATAACAACATCCAGTTTGTCCTGGCTCATAGATCTTAATTCCAGGTTCCTATGATGTGTTGATATTTAGAGCATCGGATTCGACATTCACCTCTAGCACCGTCGGCCGCTAGCCTTCCTTTCGGCTTTGAGCTAACTGCGTCATCACATCTGGGGCTAGTTGTACTTATCCTCTGCTCCCCAGTAGCATTTTGACCATCTTCCAACCCGGGAGTCCCATCTTCCGATGGCATACCGACATACTGGTTGTACTGGTCCATTTAGTTTTCTTGGCTAAATGGCTAGTTTTCTTGGCTAGTTTTCTTTTCTTTTTTTTTTAATAATCTTTATTAGAATTTTCTTAAAATATACAAATAGATTAAAGGTTTCCAGAAGAAAAAGAAAGAAAGGGGGGGGGGGAGAAAAGAAATAAAGAGTTAAAAGGGAAGAAAAAAATAGGGGGGGGAAAGAGAGGGAGAAAGAAAAGGGGGGGGGATAAAAAACATGGAAAGTTGAAAAAAGATGAGGGAATTTGACCTCCTAGTGTCTTCTGAAAATCTTCTGTTTAGTATTGTCCATGAAATCTCTTAGTTGGTTTAAGTTCTTCTTTTCTTTCCCTAATTTTTTGAGTTTCAGTCTTTGTTTGTCTTTTTCAGATTAGTGTCTCTTTTTTCTTTTTTCTTAAGTATTCCGAGACTTCTCACCAGTCCGTTTCCTTTCTTTCAGTTTCTTTGTTTTTCAGTAGTAGAAAGTAGGCCTGGGCGGTTTCGTTCGTTAATTTTGTAATTCATTAAATATTCGTTATATTTAACAATTACAAAATGAATACAAAACACATTTTCAAACCCGGAAGGGTTTTAAAATAACGAACCGGCACCCCCCATACTTTTAACGAGCTTCCGCCCGTTTCGTAAAGGGGATGGAGGATGCTGGTGCCCTGGGAGCCAATCCGGCGCTCCCAAGCACCCAAGCAGTGCACCGTGGCTGTTTCTGATTGGCCGGCAAGCCCTTTAAAAGCGGCTCCGCGCGGCCGTACAGCTCATTGCAGAGGCGAGGGAGAAGAGAAGAGGTCCGGGAGGGTGGCTTGCATTGGGTTGGCTTGCAACTGGCTAAGCTTGGATTGGATTCATTCCTTGCTTATTCATTCCTTGCTTGGATTCATTCCTTGCTGCTTATTATTAATTCCTTGCTTGGATTCATTCCTTCCTTCGGTTTTTGTCAATTTTTGTTAATTTTCCATTTTTAAATATTTTTTAAAAATACCTGTCTTTTATTCTTAAAAAAAAACAAAAAATATTCTAAAAAAAAAAGACTCTTCTGTTGGTGTGTGCTCTCGTTTGCCCTGTCTCGTGGCTGTGTTTGCTTCATATCAGGGCCAGTTTTTGGTTAATTTTCCATTTTTGAATATTTTTTAAAAATACCTGTCTTTTATTCTTAAAAAAAAACAAAAAATATTCTAAAAAAAAAAAGACTCTTCTGTTGGTGTGTGCTCTCGTTTGCCCTGTCTCGTGGCTGTGTTTGGTCCACATCAGGGCCAGTTTTTGGTTAATTTTCCATTTTTGAATATTTTTTAAAAATACCTGTCTTTTATTCTTAAAAAAATAAAAATATTCTAAAAAAGAAAAGACTCTTCTGTTGCTGTGTGCTCTCGTTTGCCCTGTCTCGTGGCTGTGTTTGCTTCATATCAGGGCCAGTTTTTGGTTAATTTTCCATTTTTGAATATTTTTTAAAAATACCTGTCTTTTATTCTTAAAAAAAAACAAAAAATATTCTAAAAAAAGAAAAGACTCTTCTGTTGCTGTGTGCTCTCGTTTGCCCTGTCTCGTGGCTGTGTTTGGTCCACATCAGGGCCAGTTTTTGGTTAATTTTCCATTTTTGAATATTTTTTAAAAATACCTGTCTTTTATTCTTAAAAAAAACCAAAAAATATTCTAAAAAAAGAAAAGACTCTTCTGTTGCTGTGTGCTCTCATTTGCCCTGTCTCGTGGCTGTGTTTGGTCCACATCAGGGCCAGTTTTTGGTTAATTTTCCATTTTTGAATATTTTTTAAAAATACCTGTCTTTTATTCTTAAAAAAAACAAAAAATATTCTAAAAAAAGAAAAGACTCTTCTGTTGCTGTGTGCTCTCGTTTGCCCTGTCTCGTGGCTGTGTTTGGTCCACATCAGGGCCAGTTTTTGGTTAATTTTCCATTTTTGAATATTTTTTAAAAATACCTTTCTTTTATTCTTAAAAAAAAACAAAAAATATTCTAAAAAAAGAAAAGACTCTTCTGTTGGTGTGTGCTCTCGTTTGCCCTGTCTCGTGGCTGTGTTTGGTCCACATCAGGGCCAGTTTTTGGTTAATTTTCCATTTTTGAATATTTTTTAAAAATACCTGTCTTTTATTCTTAAAAAAAAAAATATTCTAAAAAAGAAAAGACTCTTCTGTTGCTGTGTGCTCTCGTTTGCCCTGTCTCGTGGCTGTGTTTGGTCCACATCAGGGCCAGTTTTTGGTTTATTTTCCATTTCTGAATATTTTCTAAAAATACCTGTCTTTTATTCTTAAAAAAATAAAAAAATATTCTAAAAAAAGAAAAGACTCTTCTGTTGGTGTGTGCTCTCATTTGCCCTGTCTCGTGGCTGTGTTTGGTCCACATCAGGGCCAGTTTTTGGTTAATTTTCCATTTTTGAATATTTTTAAAAATACCTGTCTTTTATTCTTAAAAAAAACAAAAAATATTCTAAAAAAGAAAAGACTCTTCTGTTGGTGTGTGCTCTCGTTTGCCCTGTCTCGTGGCTGTGTTTGGTCCACATCAGGGCCAGTTTTTGGTTAATTTTCCATTTTTGAATATTTTTTAAAAATACCTTTCTTTTATTCTTAAAAAAAAACAAAAAATATTCTAAAAAAGAAAAGACTCTTCTGTTGGTGTGTGCTCTCGTTTGCCCTGTCTCGTGGCTGTGTTTGGTCCACATCAGGGCCAGTTTTTGGTTAATTTTCCATTTTTGAATATTTTCTAAAAATACCTGTCTTTTATTCTTAAAAAAAAACAAAAAATATTCTAAAAAAAGAAAAGACTCTTCTGTTGCTGTGTGCTCTCGTTTGTCCTGTCTCGTGGCTGTGTTTGGTCCACATCAGGGCCAGTTTTTGGTTAATTTTCCATTTTTGAATATTTTTTAAAAATACCTTTCTTTTATTCTTAAAAAAAACAAAAAATATTCTAAAAAAATAAAAGACTCTTCTGTGGTTGTGTGTGCGTTTGTCATTTGTGTAGTTCCAACCAGTGCGCTCCTTTTGCCAACACAAAGTGCTATAATACAGTGCTCGCTCATTTGTGTAGTTCCAACCAGTGCACTCCTTTTGCCAACAGAAAGTGCTATAATACAGTGCTCGCTCATTTGTGTAGTTCCAACCAGTGCGCTCCTTTTGCCAACAGAAAGTGCTATAATACAGTGCTTGCTCATTTGTGTAGTTCCAACCAGTGCGCTCCTTTTGCCAACACAAAGTGCTATAATACAGTGCTTGCTCATTTGTGTAGTTCCAACCAGTGCGCTCCTTTTGCCAACAGAAAGTGCTACATAATACAGTGCTCGCTCATTTGTGTAGTTCCAACCAGTGCGCTCCTTTTGCCAACAGAAAGTGCTACATAAGACAGTGCTTGCTCATTTGTGTAGTTCCAACCAGTGCGCTCCTTTTGCCAACACAAAGTGCTATAATACAGTGCTCGCTCATTTGTGTAGTTCCAACCAGTGCGCTCCTTTTGCCAACAGAAAGTGCTACATAAGACAGTGCTCGCTCATTTGTGTAGTTCCAACCAGTGCGCTCCTTTTGCCAACAGAAAGTGCTACATAAGACAGTGCTTGCTCATTTGTGTAGTTCCAACCAGTGCGCTCCTTTTGCCAACACAAAGTGCTATAATACAGTGCTCGCTCATTTGTGTAGTTCCAACCAGTGCGCTCCTTTTGCCAACACAAAGTGCTATAATACAGTGCTCGCTCATTTGTGTAGTTCCAACCAGTGCGGTCCTTTTGCTCATTATTTGTGTAGTTCCAACCAGTGTGATGAAACGCTTCCTTCCCGGCTTTTCTAGTCGCAAGGGCCAAGTGCTATCGCGAATACCGAAGAAAGGCAGGGGACTGAAGATGAACACATTGACAAGAAGGGAACATTCATCCAACGAGATGGTTATTGAAACACCCACAGATGCTTCAACCAGCTGTGAGATGGCAGAACCTTCTTCTTCATCAGTTCGAAAGACTCTACGTTCAGATCCTGATGTCGTTCCAAGTACCTCTGATATTACTTGTTATGAAGAGGAGGGCGAGGAGGCGGACGTGTCAGAGGAATGGGAGGAAGACAAGATGGAATGTGCTTCCACCACAGGAATTAGTGATCAAGAGGACTGCATGCTGATGGAGGGCGAGCTACAGAAACAACCAACGATTATACTCCCTTCCACAAACACCGACAGTCCAAACACGAGCATGAGTACATCTGAAGTGCCTAGTAGGGGTAGGCCGAGATCGCTCCTATGGGATCATTACGACATCCATAATCAGAGGGCCACTTTGGCAGTTTGCAGGCATTGCGGTGTGAGCGTCAGCAGAGGAAAAGATATGAGGCATCTTGCCACAACAGGGCTAAGGATGCACATTAAGATACACCACCCACAAATGTGAAGTTGGTCCTTCTTACTTAACTTGCAATACTGCTACAGAAATTAGTATGTATGCAATACTTCCCAGATAATTTTCAGAGTTTTTTCAAAGTGCAATTTCTGTTACTTTTTGTTACTTTTTCTTTATTTATTTCTTATATTTACTTTCTAAGTTTTTATAATAACTTATTTTTATATATTAATAATTTATAATTTAATTTTATATATTATTTTTATTATTATTTATAATTATATTTTATAAATATTTTATAAATTTAATATTTTATTTAAATATTTATATTATTATTTATTTCATTTATATAATATATATAATAATATATTATTATATTATATTATTTTATTTTATATTGTATATATTATATAATTTTATATTATTTATTGTTATTATTTATTATTATTATTATTATTATTTATATTTTATTTATTTAAATTTTATTATTATATTATTGTTTATTTAATTATATTATTAAATTGACTCAGTTTTGGATACTTTATCTTATTACTTTTTTATTTAATATCTTAATATCTTGTTCTATTTGATTATTTTATTTGATTTATTTTATGAAATGATTTTGTTTATAGAGCATTTAGCATTGCGCAATCGCGTCCGCCATCTTAACGAATCGATTCGTTATTAGCTTAATAGCGAATCGATTCGTATTTAATAACGAAGTTTCGGAAGTCGTTTTTTGCGCATGCGCAAATCGCGTCCGCCATATTAACGAATCGATTCGTTATAACCTTAACGAATCGACCCCACACCAATAACGAAGTTTCGGAAGTGATTTGTGCATGCGCGGGGGGGGGGTCCGCCATCTTAACGAATCAATTCGTAAATATTTACGAAATTTCGTAAATACCGAACTTTTTTAAGGGTAAATTTTGTAATTATTTTAAATATCGAAACAAAAAAAACCCCCAATTACAAATCGATTTTAGAAACAAATTTTTCCGTTGTTACCCAGGCCTAGTAGAAAGGTAAGCCTGTCTAGGTTACTAATTTCTAGTATTTTTATAATCCAATCATCTTCTTTCGGCGTTTCTTCTTGCCTCCATTTTTAGGCATAACAAATCATCGCGGCTGTCAGTACTAGGAATAAAATTTTGTCTTTATCTTTTTCCAAATTTTTATCGTACATTCCTAGTAGAAATATTTCCGGTTTCATTGGTATTTTTAGTTTTAGCATGCTTTGTATTTCTTTCTGTATTTTTCTCCAATATTCCTTTGCTTTCTCACAGCTCCACCACATGTGGAAGAAAGAACCTTCTTTCTTCCTACACTTCCAGCATGTCGTGCTCGTATTGTTGTATATCTTACCTAGTTTTTTTGGGGTCAGATACAATCCTTAAATAGTTTCATATTTCTGACTATGGGTAAATTTTGAAAGATAAGTATCATCTTTGGTAGTATTTTCATTTTGATTGTCGCAATTCTCTCTAATAAGGATAAATTTGTACTTTTCCAATTCTCCAATTCTTTCCTAATCTCCTTCCATTTGTTTAGATAGTTATTTTGTAACAATTGTAAATTCTTGGCTGTCAGATTGATTCCCAAATATTTTAGTTTTGTTACTATTTGCACATTCCATTTTCTTGGCTAGTTTTCTTCAGCTAATTTATATTTCTATTTTAGCTATCTATTATTCAGCTGCTGAACTTGCTGACCAAATTCAGGGAGCGGGGTCAGCTCCCGCTGTTAGCCCCAGCTTCTGGCAACCTAACAGTTTGAAAGCATTCAAATGTGAGTAGATCAATAGGTACCACTCCGGTAGGAAGGTAACAGCACTCCATGCAGTCATGCCAGCCACGTGACCTTGAAGGTGTCTATGGACAATGCCAACTCTTTGGCTTAGAAATGAAGATGACGGCCAGAGGTTAAGCACAGTTGGTAAATCATCAGCAATTATAAGATCTATCAACCAAAAGGTTGCAAGTTCGAAGACCCGGGTTAGCGTGAGCTGCCAACTATCAGTCTAGCTCATTGTTTACTTAAGCAATTCGAAAACAGCTTTAGCTGTGATTAGAGAAATTAGGTACCGCTAAAAGCGAGGGAGGTGTTTTACGATGCCATAAAGAAATATGATGCCATAAAGAAATATGGAGCCTCTGGTGGTGCAGTGGGTCAAAGCGCTGAGCTGCTGAGCCTGTTGACCGAAAGGTCACAGGGTCGAATCTGGGGAGCGGTGTGAGCTTCCGCTGTCAGCCCCAGCTTCTGCCAACCTAGCAATTCGAAAACATGCAAGTGTGAGTAGAACAAGAGGTACCACTCTGGCGGGAAGGTAATGGCTCTCCATGCAGTCATGCAGGCCACATGACGTTGGAGTTGTCTATGGACAACACTGGCTCTTTGGCTTAGAAATGGAGATGAGCACTACACCCCAGAGTTGGGGTGTTGTATGTTTGCTGTGTATTTATACTGTGATCCGCCCTGAGTTCCCTTCGAAGTGATAAGGGCAGAATATAAAGTATTATTATTATTATTATTATTATTATTATTATTATTATCATCATTATCATTATTATTAGCACTGACCCCCAGAGTCGGACACGACTGGACTTAATGTCAGGGGAAAACCTTTACTTTTACCTAGCTCGGGTCATTTTTTAATTTGCAAAATATATGAGGTTGTGAGTGAACTACAACTCACACCATGCCAGGTTAACCCCTTGAAACTCCATCAGTTTGTCATGTTGGGCAAGTTTGCTCGAGATGCATCATTGGTTGGGAGCAGTGTGATCTCTGGGTGTGGGATAAACTACAACTCCCACCATGGTGGATCAGTGCCCTCAAATCCCTCCAGTAAGTTTCTGTGTGCCAAATTTGGTCCAGATCCGTCATCACTGGTGGTCACAGTGTCCATGAGATAAGACAAAAGAATCCATGAAACAAGGCAGCATGAAAAGTCCAATACACAAACCAGGAGCTTGGCAAAAACTTGCTACATGAAACTAAGAGAAAGCAAGACCGTCATGAAATTCCAACGTTGACTCAGCTGAGGCAACTCTTACCCATGAAGCAATATAAAGCTTTTCTAGATCCCTAAACTGAAAGGAAAGCATTTCTCTTGACCTTATACCCAGATAAGGGTTGCTTATCTCTCTTTTCCTGTAAACCAGTGTTTCTCAACCTGGGGGTCGGGACCCCTGGGGGAGGTCATGAGGGGGTGTCAGAGGGGTATTTTCCATTGGTCATGGGGGTTCTCTGTGTGGGAAGTTTGTCCCAATTCTCTCGTTGGTGGGGTTCAGAATGCTCTTTGTTTGTATGTGAACTATTTTGGTCAACTAGCAGAGTTGTTGCAACGAGATAGTTGTATGATCCTTGTAGCCAGAGCCTGGCCACAGCTCTGAACACTCTTTCCAAACACTCTTGAAAGGCAGCTCCAAGTAGAGTGCATTACAATAATGAGCCAAATTGGATTTTTTTGTTATGTCAGAAGCAACTTGAGAAACTGCAAGTCGCTTCTGTTGTGGGAGAATTGGCTGTCTGCAAGGACGTTGCCCAGGGGACACCCGGATGTTTTGATGTTTTACCATCCTTGTGGGAGGCTTCTCTCATGTCCCCCTCTATTCTGCCTTTGTTAGACCATACCTGGAATACTGTGTCCAATTCTGGGCACCAGGGTCGTAGCCAGAAATTTTTTTGGGAGGGGTTGAAAATTTCGGGGGGGGGGGGGGGGGTTTGAAAATTTCACGGAGGGGTTGAAACCTGCCTCCTAGCTCACACTGAAGCAAAGAGCACAGCAGGGGGCAGAGCAGCCTTCAATAGCCTGCAGCTCCGCCCCTGTCAACCACCTCCACCAAGTCTGGCCTCAACCCCCCCCCCCCCCCCAACTTGGTTGCTTCACTACATCGGCTATTGCTGCAAGTAATGACAGTGAATAAATTGTCAATATTTGCTTGAGATAGTGCTTGCAGTTCTGGAGGGACTCTTAATTTTTTGCATCTCATAGACTTAGCATGGGGATTTGGTTAACCAGTTAAAATTCATGAGTAAACCAGGTTTTTTTAACCTGAAAAATTGGGGGGGAGGGTTGAACCCCTAAACCCCCCCCCCCCCCCACAGGCCTGCTGGGCACCACAATTGAAGGAAGATATTGACAAGCTGGAATGTGTCCAGAGGAGGGTGACTAAAATGATCAAGGGTCTGGAGAACAAGCCCTATGAGGAGTGGCTTAAGGAGCTGGGCATGTTTAGCCTGAAGAAGGCTGAGAGGAGACATGATAGCCATGTATAAATACGTGAGAGGAAGTCATAGGGAAAAGGGAGCAAGCTTCCTTTCCACTGCCCTGGAGACTAAGACAGAATGGAACAATGGCTTCAAACTACAAGAAAGGAGATTCCATCTGAACATTAGAAAGAACTTGCTGACTATGAGAGCCGTTCAGCAGTGGAATTCCCTTCCCTGGAGTGTGGTGGAGGCTCCTTCTTTGGAAGCTTTTAAACAGAGGCTGGATGGCCATCTGTTGGGGGTGCTTTGAGTGCAATTTTCCTGCTTCTTGGCAGAATGGGGTTGGACTGGATGGCCCACGAGGTCTCTTCCAACTCCAGGATTCTATCTGGAGATAAATGCCTACTCAACCAGCCTGTGCCATTATGGCAACCGAAAACCATCCCTCTCTGACCCATTCCAGTTCTTTTTGCTTCCAGGCCTGGTTGGAAAAGAAGTGGGCAGAGTCTTGGCCCGTAAACGGTTCTAGGATTATTCAGACACAAAGAAGCCCCAAGCGCCTGGTTGCATCCTCCGATGTTCACGAGCCAAACACCCCCACAACCATCTGCATGGCTTGGCTGTACAAAGTCCCCATTGTGCTCCCCATGCAAGTAATACCTATGTATATTTCAACAGGCGCAATGTGCTGTGGTCAGTCAATGGGGCAATTACAGGCCATGAGCACGGAGCCCATCAAAGCGGGATGATTGGGTTTCTGGCCACATGGCTCAAAGGACCGGGTTCCGCCTCTTTCAAATATGTCAGTTTCACTGTTGGTTAGTGTTTTCTGGGCTGCGTCGGACAGGACACATTTTATTGATTTCGTATTTGGGGGAGCGAAGAGCCAGAAAACCCGTCTTCTCAGTCCATTTCGCTTTGATAGGGCTTAAATTTGGTGGGTTTTTTTAAAAAAAAAACATAGATTACTCACCCGCCTACACCCCAGGGTTAGGAGTGATAGAAAAACACACACATAGAAAAATCAGACACAGTGAAATGTAAAACATTCAGTCTGCTAAAGGCATAACTCAGGCCGTGAAAGGCAAGTAGAAATAGAAAACTCTAAAAACATAACAGTAAATAATAGTAAAAAACAGGGGAACTCCAAACAAGAAACTATCAGGGCCAACTAATCACCTCTCAACAAAGGATTCCCCCAAGCAGTAAGAAGCAGACTGAAAGCCAAAATCAAGGTTACAACAACATCTGTTGTAGAACTCCAGTATGCTGCTGACAATGTCATCTGTGCACATTCAGAAGAAGACCTACAAGTCACTCTAAACATCTTCGCAGAAGCATACGAGAAGCTTGGCCTATCATTGAACATCAAGAAAACCAATGTGCTCTTCCAGCAGTCACCAGCCAATCCCTCTCCAATGCCAGAAATACAGCTTAATGGTGTAACATTAGAAAATGTTGACCATTTCCACTACCTTGGCAGCCACCTCTCCACAAGTCAATATTGACACCGAAATACAACATCACCTGAGCTCTGCGAGTGCAGCATTTTTCCAAATGAAGAAGAGAGTGTTTGAGGACCGGGACATCCGTAGGGAGACCAAGGGGCTTGTTTATAAAGCTATTGTCCTCCCAATCCTGCTATATGCCTGCGAGATGTGGACTGTCTGCAGACGTCACATACAACTCCTGGAACAATTCCCTCAGTGCTGCCTCTGGAAAATCCTGCAAATCTCTTTTGCAGACTCGCTTGTCATGGACTCTACTTTGTGGCCCCAAACCCAGCCAGTATTCATAGCTGCCCATGTTGGTTCTGTGTGTCAAGTTTGGTCCAAATTTGTTGTCACGTGGGTTCAGTGTTCTCTTGATGCATGTGAACTACAGCTACCAGATCCCAGGGCAATCACCCCTAAACCCAGCTGTTGGCTCTGTTGGTTCTGTGTGCCAAGTTTGGTCCAGATCCGTCATTGAATGGGAATGCTCTCTGGATAAGAGTGAAATACAACTCCCAGATCCCAGGGCAATCACCCCCAAACCCAGCCAGTATTCACAGCTGGCCACATTGGTTCTGTGTGTCAAGTTTGGTCCTGATTTGTTGTCAGGTGGGTTCAGTATTTTCTTGATGCAAGTGAACTACAGATCCCGGGGTGATCACCCCTAAACCCAGCTAGTATTCACAGTTGGCTATGTTGGTTCTATGTGCCAAGTTTGGTCCAGATCTGTCGTTGGCTGGATTCAGTGCTCCCTGGATAAGGGTGAACTACAACTCCTGATTCCCAGGGCTCCCACCCCCAAACCCTGCCATGATCAATTCCTCTGTGTTTGCTGTGTGCCATAGGACAAGGTAGGAAAGGGTTAAGGGAGAGGCAGTGGGTGGGGTCATCCAAATTCCAATACCGGGAACCCTGGGATGCCTGCCTGTGGTGGAGGAAATGTGTTAAATCTAGGATGAAATGGTCCCCGAATGAAAGCATTCCTTGGTTGGCGGGCAGTATGGTGTTTGGGGAGGACATTGGCAGTCTTTGGACTACATGTGAATGGCATTTGCTATTACCTGCAGTGTCAGTTGCCTTTGGAGGCTTCTCAGCACTTGGAACTGTTTGTTTGTTTGTTTGTTTGTTTGTTTGTTTAGGACATTTGTATCCTGTCCTATCTCATCCTCCTCAGAGGGACTCAGGGCAGCTAACAACGGGCACACCATAGTGCCCACAACCAAAAACATAAATATATAATTTAAATAAAAACAGCATAAATACACTATAAAAACATTCAAACAGTCGCCAGTTTAAGTCACTATCCTAAAAGCAATCTGTCAAGTCCATTGAAACGTCGCTTTGCCAGCAGGTCAGCCTAGTCTGCAAAGGCCATAGCCAGGATTTCACTTGTTTCCAAAAGGTCAGGAGAGATGGAGCAGATCTAATTTCGCTTGGGAGGGAGATCCACAGCCAAGGGGCCACCACAGAAAAGACCTTGTCCCTTGTCCCCACCAAACATGATTGCGATGATGGGGGGACAACGTGCAGGGCCTCCCTGGATGATCTTAGGGTCCTCGGTGGACGCTGGAGATGCGTTTGGACAAGTAAACTGGGCCAGAACCATTTAGAGCTTTATAGGCCAAAGCCAGCACTTTGAATTGTGCCCGGAAACTAATAGGCAGACAGTGCAGCTGGCGTAGCAAGGGCGTTATCTGCTCCCTGTACCCCGCTCCGGTGAACAACCTGGCTGCCGAGCATTGGACTCATTGGAGCTTCCAGGCAATCTTCAGAGGCAACCCCATGTAGAGTGCATTGCAGTAGTCTATTTGGGATGTAACCAGAGTGTGGACCACCGTGGCCAAGTCAGACTTCCCAAGGTATGGGCGCAGCTGGCGCACAAGTTTTAACTGTGCAAAAGCTCCCCTGGCCACCGCTGAAACCTAGGGTTCCAGGCTCAGTGATGAACCGGGATCACTCCCAAGCTGCAAACCTGTAACCCCATCAAGCACAGGCTGTAACCCTATGCCCTGTTTGGCTTTGCGACTGACCAGTGATATCGAGCAAGAATTTAGGGGTCTTTGCCAGGAGACAAAGACCAGTCAGACCCAACAAGGAGAGTCCGGAGCCCTGGCGGGATCAGTAGATGTTATCTTGTGTGTGGGTTTCAGCCAAAGGTGTAAGACAATGAGTGGGGCGGATGGGACATCCTGATCTTCCCTGAAGGCAGGATGTCCCATTGTTGACAAGTGACCAGGTTCACCATGGGGTGCCTCCTTGGGCGGTTATGCTCCAAGACCCAAGATGCACCACTGTTATTATCATCCCATAAGTCTTTGCTGAAGTCCTTAAGTCAATGGGGAATTCACTTCAGGAAATAGGAATGAATTTCCCAAGGGTTTGACATGCTGGTGTCACAAAAGGGTGGCTTTCGATATTTTTATACATATATGGGATTCATAAAGCATGCACAAGGGAAAAGGGAGAAAATGAAATTCATATAAACCCATCCCACCCACCAAAGTCCATAGAGAGTCCAATATTGTGAAATCATATAGTCCCTAAGTCATGAAAGGGAGTCCATGAGGCTTGGGGAAAGAGTTCCAGAAAGTTTCCAAAAGTTTTTAAAAGTTGGCAAAGTTAATAAAAGTTGTAAAATCCATGGAAGGCAAGTTGGAAAAGGCGTCCCAGAGTCCATAGAGTTCTTATGAGGTGACTGCCAGCTCTGGAGATCAAGATCCATGGAGAGAACTACAGATCCCTCCTCACCAAGGTGGCCTGCCGATATCTTGGGGATCCTATGGGGTGACCATGACAGTTTCCCAGGATTGGCAGGCTCCCTGGACATCCACAAAATGGTGGCAACAAGGCAGTGTCTTCAGAGAAACAGGTGGGCTCCAGGTTGAGATTTTGAAGGCAAAAATTGAGGGCAGATGGGTTAGTGGAGTGAAACGGAGATAGCCATTAGTCTTAGGATTCTCCCTGGTGAAGAATGGCACTGATTTGAAGCGATCCGTTCACCCACGGATACAGGGGCCCAATGGGTTTTCGTATCCGCAGTTCAGAGGAGGGCAGTTTCGGCCTCCCCGGGACGCGAAAATCACATCCCATCTGCAGCCTGGAGAGGAAAGGTTTATGCAGAGAAGACTTTGGAGGCAGTAAAAGACACAAAGTAACACTATTGAGAGGAAAAAGTTACAATTAATTGATACTTTATTGGGGGGATTAGTTACAATGTTAGGATGGGGAAGAAAGTGAAGTAATAAGAAGACTTCTGGGTTGCAGCTGCTGCTGTGGCCACATTTATGTAGGTTGGCCCAAGCGGGGCAATGGAGAACTGAGGAACTCCCTGCTGCAGGTCAGATCAGCTTGAAAGTAGGGTTCGACCTCACCAGGACCAACTATAGCCTGTTTGTGGAGGCTGGAGGCTGCCTGTGTAAGTGGACACCTCGGCCACATACACACATTTTCACTTTTACTATGTGTAGGATAGAAGATTATTACAATGAGCCCACTTTTCTTTATGTTTTAGTAGCAACGGCTTTGTGCACTGAGAGGAACACTGCCCAAGTGCAGCCTTTCTTTCAGTGGTAAGAGAGAGTCAGTGAATAGAGGCAATTATTTTAGGCTCTGGCTGGACTCCACCTGGTTAGCAATTCATAAGTCTCTCCTTTTTCATCCCGAAACGTGCCCTTGGCCAAAATGCAAATGCCTAAGTACAACGTTATGCTTTCTCGAGCACTCTTCATTTTTCACTCCAACAGTCCTAAAACACAGGCTCGTATTTGCTCCTCTGGCCGGACATCAGTAGGTTCTCCGTTGGGCCAGATTTCATGGGTATGTTTGCCAGAGGCCCAAGCACACGTGCACGCACATAGGATGCGTCCCTCTCCTCCGTACGTGTGAGCTGTGTTCTGGAAACGGTTTCCTCCAATCTTACCGGCCAACTTGGCAGCTGAGAACCAATGCCTATAACACATGCTTGGTCGCGCTTTTCAGGAAAGTTCTTCCAGCGTCCAATTCGAATGGCACGGGATTTGTTTCATCGCTTCCAAGGCTAAGTGTGAGGATACTTCTCAACTGCAGGTTGGTTTTTGTGGAGTGAATTACGGAGCAGCAATAGGGGGGAATTTGCATCACCACACCCATTGCCATTCCCGTTTAGTACAGGGGAATCCCCAGTGATGCTTACTAATTGAAAGGTTGCAGGTTTGAATCTGGGGAGTGGGCTGAGCTCCCGCAGTTGTCCCCAGCTTCTGCCAACCTAGTAGTTTGAAAAGATGCAAACAACAATAATAATA
Organism: Anolis sagrei ordinatus; assembly: GCF_025583915.1. Taxonomy (NCBI): domain Eukaryota; kingdom Metazoa; phylum Chordata; class Lepidosauria; order Squamata; family Anolidae; genus Anolis; species Anolis sagrei. Next base: position 33,774,261 of record NW_026844367.1, on the reverse strand, counting down.
ATAAGCCAGTAAAAGTGGTCCCAGTGGTGATCGGCACACTGGGTGCAGTGCCTAAAGACCTTGGCCTGCACTTAAACAATATTGGCACTGACAAATCTGCCAGCTACAAAAGGCCACCTTACTGGAATTTGCATGCATCATTTGCCGATACATCACACAGTCCTAGACACTTGGGAAGTGTCCGACGTGTGATCCAACACAACAGCCAGCAGAGTGATCTTGTCTGCTGTGGACTCATCTTGTTGTGTTTCTAATAATAATAGTAATCAAAATCCAGAGCAGAAGAGAAAACTGTCCAAAGTAGGCTCTCCATGGACACTTTGTGGGAAAAACTGAGAGCCAAATTGACAAAGAAAAAACAAGGATGTGGCTCACAAATGGAACTCTGAAAAAGGAGACAAAGGGCCTGATTTTGGGAGCCCAAGAACAAGCCATTAGAATCAATGCCATCAAAGCCAGAATTGAAAAGTCGACAACAGATCCCAAATGTAGATTCTGCAAGGAAGCAGATGAAACAATAGAGCCCATCCTCAGCTGCTGCAAGAAGATCATGCAGACAGACTACAAGCAGAGACACAACACCCTTGCTCAGATTATTCATTGGAACTTGTGACACAAATACTATCTGCCTGCGACAAAGAACTGGTGGGATCACAAGCAGGAAAAAGTTATACAGAATGAACACATCAAGCTACTCTGGGACTTCCGAATTCAGACTGACAGAGTTTTGGAGCACAAGATTCCTGACCTCACAATTGTGTTAAAAAACAAAGTATGGATCGTTGATGTCGCAATCCCAGGTGACAGCAGGATTGCAGAGAAACAACGGGAAAAGCTGACACAATATGTGGATTTAAAAATCGAACTGCAAAGACTCTGGTACAAACCAGTAAAGGCTGTCCCAGTGGTTATCAGCACACTGGGTGCAGTGCCTAATAAGACCTTAGCCTGCACTTAAACACAATCGGCGCTGACGAGATTACCAGTTGCCAGCTGCAGAAGGTCACCTTACTGGGATCTGCACACATCATTCGCCAATACATCACACAGTCCTAGACACTTGGAAAGTGTCCGACATGGAATCCAATACAACAGCCAGCAGAGTTTCTGCTGTGGACTCATCTTGCTGTGTTTCAAATAATAATAATAATCATCATCATCATCATCTTTATTTATACCCATCTCCCCAAAGGGAGCTAACATGAGGCCAAGCCCAAAAAATACAATACAGCACAATAAAATACAGGATGCAGACAACAAAAAATCACATCAGAAAAAACTTACAGTAGCAAAATAACAAAAAATAAGCAAATTAACACAATATAAAATCAAACAGAATGGGCAGGCAAATGGAAGAGATAAAATGATAAAACCCTGGATGAGGTAGGAATAGTAAATATGTAAGTGAGGGGAGCCCAAAAAGGATAAAACCGTTGGGTAAGGCTTTCAGTTTAGGACAAGGGAAAGTGCATTTGGAAGATGGTCAAAATGCTACTGGGGAGCTGAGGATAAGTACAACTAGCCCCAGATGTGATGACGCAGTTAGCTCAAAGCCGAAAGGAAGGCTAGCGGCCGACGGTGCTAGAGGTGCATTTTTCATTCTATTTCCATTGCACCCCAAATACATTTGTATTTACTTACATTGATTTTGCATTCTATTTCCATTGCACCCCAATACTTTTGCATTGATTTACATTGATATTGCAATCTATTTCCATTGCACCCCAATACTTTTGCATTGACTTGCATTGATTTTGCATTCTATTTCCATTGCACCCCAATACTTTTGCATTGATTTGCCTTGATTTTGCATTCTATTTCCATTGCACCCCAATACTTTTGCATTGATTTTGCATTCTATTTCCATTGCACCCCAATACCTTTGCATTTCATAGAATCAAAGAGTTGGAAGAGACCTCATGGGCCATCCAGTCCAACCCCCCCCCCCCCACCCATGACCTTCTGGCAAGGAATCTAGTCCAATGTCGGCTAGGCAAAACTACGGTGAGGTGGATCTGTAATTGGTTAAATGGACGAACCCAGAGAGTGTTCACCAATGCTTCCTCTTCATCTTGGAAAGAAGTGACCAGTGGAGTGCTGCAGGGTTCCGTCCTGGGCCCGGTCCTGTTCAACATCTTTATTAATGACTTAGATGATTAGAATGCAAAATCAATGCAAGTAAATGCAAAGGTATTGGGGTGCAATGGAAATAGAATGCAAAACCAATGCAAATAAATGCAAAAGTATTGGGGTGCAATGGAAATAGAATGCAAAATCAATGCAACTAAATACAAATGTATTGGGGCGCAATGGAAATAGAATGAAAAATCAATGCAAGTAAATGCAAAAGTATTGGGGTGCAATGGAAATAGAATGCAAGGGGCTACAGGGTGGAATCCTCGGCATGCGAGTGCGGAGAAGAACAAACCACTGACCATCTGCTGCAATGCACCCTGAGCCCTGCCACACGCACAATGGAGGACCTTCTTGCGGCAACCCCAGAGGCACTCCAAGTGGCCAGATACTGGTCAAAGGACATTTAACCAAATACCAAATTTACAAAATCTGTGTGGTTTTTTTTCTTTCTTTTTTTTCTTTTTCTTTTTAATCTCTGTGTTTGTTTTGCTCTGTTAGAATGGGAATACAATGGTTGCTGATGACACGATGACACGATAAATAATGGAAATAGAACACCAAATCAATGCAAATAAAGGCAAAAGTATTGGGGTGCAATGGAAATAAAATGCTAAATCATTGCTAGTAAATGCAAAAGTATTGGGGTGCAATGGAAATAGAATGCAAAATCAATGCAAATAAATGCAAAAGTATTGTGGGGAAATGGAAATAGAATGCAAAATCAATGCAAGTCAGTGCAAAAGTATTGGGGTGCAATGGAAATAGAAGGCAATATCAATGCATGTCAATGCAAAAGTATTGGGGTGCAATGGAAATAGAATGCAAAATCAATACAAGTCAATGCAAAAGTATTGGGGGGCAATGGAAATGGCATGCAAAACCAATGCAAATAAATGCAAAAGTATTGGGATGGAATGGAAATAGAATGCAAAAATTAAAGCAAGTCAATACAAAATTACTGGGGTGCAATGGAAATAGAATGCAAAATCAATGCAAGTCAATGCAAAAGTATTGGGGTGCAATGGAAATAGAAGGCAATATCAATGCATGTCAATGCAAAAGTATTGGGGTGCAATGGAAATAGAATGCAAAATCAATACAAGTCAATGCAAAAGTATTGGGGGGCAATGGAAATGGCATGCAAAACCAATGCAAATAAATGCAAAAGTATTGGGATGGAATGGAAATACAATGCAAAATAAATGCAAGTCAATAAGTCAATGCAAAAGTATAGGGGTGCAATGGAAATAGAATGCAAGATCAATACAAATAAATGCAAAAGTATTTGGGTGCAATGGAAATAGAATGCAAAATCAATGCATTCTATTTCATTGATTAGCAAAAGCAAAAGTATTGGGGTGCAATGGAAATAGAATGCAAAATCAATGCAAATAAATGCAAAGGTATTGGGGAGCAATGGAAATAGAATGCAAAATTAATGCAAGTCAATGCAAAATTATAGGGGTGCAATGGAAATAAAATGCAAAATCATTGCTAGTAAATGTAGAAGTATTGGGGTAAATGCAAAAGTATTGGGGTGCAATAGAAAAAGAATGCAAAAAATGCAAATAAATGCAAAAGTATTGGGGTGCAATGGAAATAGAATGCAAAACCAATGCAAATAAATGCAAAGGTATTGGGGTGCAATGCAAAAGTATTGGGATGCAATGGAAATAGAATGCAAAATCAATGCAAGTCAATGCAAAAGTATTGGGGTGCAATGGAAATAGAACGCCAAATCAATGCAAATAATGGCAAAAGTATTGGGGTGCAATTGAAATAAAAGGCAAAATCATTGCTAGTAAATGCAAAAGTATTGGGGTTCAATGAAATAGAATGCAAAATCAATGCAAGTAAAAGCAAAAGTATTGGGGTGCAATGGAAATAGATTGCAAAATCAAGGCAAGTCAATGCAAAAGTATTGGGGTGCAATGGAAATAGAAGGCAATATCAATGCATGTCAATGCAAAAGTATTGGGGTGCAATGGAAATAGAATGCAAAATCAATGCAAGTCAATGCAAAAGTATTGGGGTGCAATGGAAATAGAATGCAAAACCAATGCAAATAAATGCAAAAGTATTGGGATGGAATGGAAATACAATGCAAAATCAATGCAAATCAATAAGTCAATGCAAAAGTATTGGAGTGCAATGAAAATAGAATGCAAGATCAATACAAATAAATGCAAAAGTATTGGGGTTCAATGGAAATAGAATGCAAAATCAATGCAAATGAATGCCAAAGTATTGGGGTGCAATGGAAATAGAATACAAAAACAATGCAAGTAAGTGCAAAAGTATTAGGGTGCAATGGAAACAGAATACAAAAACAATGCAAATCAATGCAAAAGTATTGGGGTGCAATGGAAAAAGAATGCAAAATCAATGAAAATACACGTAAAAGTATTGGGGTGATATGGAAATAGAATGCAAAACCAATGAAAATAAATGCAAAAGTATTGGGGTGCAATGAAAATAGAATGCAAAACCAATGCAAATAAATGCAAAAGTATTGAGGTGCAATGGAAATAGAATGCAAAATCAATGAAAATACACGAAAAAGTATTGGGGTGCAATGGAAATAGAATGCAAAATCAATGCAAATAAACGCAACAGTATTGGGGTGCAATTGAAATAGAATACAAAAACAATGCAAGTCAATGCAAAAGTTTAGGGGTGCAATGGAAATAGAATGCAGGAAATGCAAATGTAATGGGGTGCAATGGAAAAGTATTGGGGTYAAAAAGTATTGGGGTGCAATGGAAATACAATGCATAATCAATGCAAGTCAATGCAAAAGTATTGGGGTGCAATGGAAATAGAATGCAAAACCAATGCAAATGAATGCCAAAGTATTGGGGTGCAATGGAAATAGAATACAAAAACAATGCAAGTAAGTGCAAAAGTATTATAGTGCAATGGAAATAGAATACAAAAACAATGCAAGTCAATGCAAAAGTATTGGGGTGCAATGGAAAAAGAATGCAAAATCAATGAAAATACACTTGAAAGTATTGGGGTGATATGGAAATAGAATGCAGAACCAATGAAAATAAATGCAAAAGTATTGGGGTGCAATGAAAATAGAATGCAAAACCAATGCAAATAAATGCAAAAGTATTGAGGTGCAATGGAAATAGAGTGCAAAATCAATGAAAATAAACGTAAAAGTATTGGGGGCAATGGAAATAGAATGCAAGGAAATTKAAATGTAATGGGGTGCAATGGAAAAGTATTGGAGTGAAAAAGTATTGGGGTGCAATGGAAATAGAATGCATAATCAATGCAAGTCAATGCAAAAGTATTGGGGTGCAATGGAAACAGAATGCAAAACCAATGCATATAAATGCAAAAGTATTGGGGTGCAATAGAAATAAAACGCAAAATCAATGCAAGTAAATGCAAAAGTATTGGGGT
>NW_026844367.1:33755030-33768608 GCF_025583915.1 Anolis sagrei ordinatus | reverse complement strand
GGGAGGGTATATAAGGGTTAACTTGAGACTGTGTGCCAATCCTGGCTTTCGTTGTGTATGCATATCCAGTAGGAAAGGTTTCCTGATTGATTACGGATCGGCATCCTGTGTCATTCTTGGGGCGGCTGCTGGGAGCTTACACTTTTGCATTTACTTGCATTGATTTTGCATTCAATTTCCATTGCAACCCAATACTTTTACATATATTTGCATTGATATTGCATACTATTTCCATTGCACCCCAATACTTTTGCATTGATTTGCATTGATTTTGCATTCTATTTCTATTGCACCCCAATGCTTTTACATTGACTTATTTTCTTGCATTGATTTTGCATTCTGTTTCCATTGCAACCCAATACTTTTGCATTGATTTGCATTGATTTTGCATTCTAATACCATTGCACCCCAATACTTTTGCATTCACTTGCATTGGTTTTGCCTTCTATTTCCAATGTACCCCAATACTTTTGCATTGACATGCATTGATTTTGCATTCTATTTCCATTGCACCCCAATACTTTTGCATTGACTTGCATTGATTTTGCATTCTATTTCCACTGCACCCCAATACATTTCCATTGACTTGCATTGGTTTTGCATTCTATTTCCATTTCACCCCAATACTTTTGCATTGACTTGCATTGGTTTTGCATTATATTTCCATTGCACCCCAATACTTTTGCATTTATTTGCATCTGTTGTGCATTCTATTTCCATTGCACCCTAATACTTTGCATTTACTTGCATTGATTTTGCATTCTATTTCCCTTGCACCCCAATACTTTTGCATTGACTTGCATTGGTTTTGCCTTCTATTTCCAATGTACCCCAATACTTTTGCATTGACATGTATTGATTTTGCATTCTATTTCCACTGCACCCCAATACTTTTGCATTTATCTGCATTTTTTGCATTCTTTTTCTATTGCATCCTAATACTTTTGCATTTACTTGCATTGATTTTGCATTCAATTTCCATTGCAACCCAATATTTTTACATATATTTGCATTGATTTTGCATACTATTTCCATTGCACCCCAATACTTTTGCATTGATTTGCATTGATTTTGCATTCTATTTCTATTGCACCCCAATGCTTTTACATTGACTTATTGTCTTGCATTGATTTTAAATTCTGTTTCCATTGCACCCCAATAGTTTTGCATTTACTTGCATTGATTTTGCATTCTATTTCCATTGCACCCCAATACTTTTGCATTGACTTGCATTGATTTTGCATTCTATTTCCACTGCACCCCAATACATTTGCACTGACTTGCATTGGTTTTGCCTTCTATTTCCAATGTACTCAAATACTTTTGCATTGACATGCATTGATTTTGCATTCTATTTCCACTTCACCCCAATACTTTTGCATTGACTTGCATTGGTTTTGCATTCAATATTTATTGCACCCAAATACTATTGCATTTATATGCATTGGTTTTGCATTCTATTTCCATTGCACCCCAATACTTTTGCATTTATTTGCATCTGTTGTGCATTCTATTTCCATTGCACCCCAAAACCTTGCATTTACTTGCATTGATTTTGCATTCTATTTCCCTTGCACCCCAGTACTTTTGCATTGACTTGCATTGGTTTTGCCTTCTATCTCCAATATACCCCAATACTTTTGCTTTGACATGCATTGATTTTGCATTCTATTTCCATTGCACCCCAATACTTTTGCATTTATTTGCATCTGTTGTGCATTCTATTTCCATTGCACCATAAACCTTTGCTTTACTTGCATTGATTTTGCATTCTATTTCCTTTACACCCCAATACTTTTGCATTTACTTGCATTTAATTTGCGTTCTATTTCCTTTACACCCCAATACTTTTGCATTTATTTGCATTGATTTTGCATTCTATTTCCATTGCACTCCAATACCTTTGCATTTACTTGCATTGATTCACTATTCTATTTCCATTGCACCCCTATACTTTTACATTGACTTGCATTGATTTTGCATTCTATTTTCATTGCACCCCAATACTTTTGCATTTATTAACATTGATTCTGCATTCTATTTCTATTGCAACCCAATTCTTTTGCATTTATTTGCATTTGTTTTGCATTCTATTTCCCTTTTACCATAATACTTTTGCATTGACAAGCATTGATTTTGCATTGTATTTCCATTGCACCCCAATACGTAAGCATGTACTTGAATAGATTTTGCATTCTATTAGCATTGCACCCCAATACTTTTGCATTTATTTGAATCTGTTGTGCATTCTATTTCCATTGTACTCCAATAGTTTTGCATTTACTTCCATTGATTTTGCTTTCTATTTCCATTGCACCGCATTACTTTTGCATTTATTAGCATTGATTTTGCATTCTATTTCCATTGCTTCCCAATAGTTTTGCATTTATTTGCATTGATTTTGCATTCTTTTTCATTGCACCCCAATACTTTTGCATTGACTTATTGACTTGCATTGATTTTGCATTCTATTTCCATTGCACTCCAATAGTTTTGCATTTACTTGCATTGATTTTGCATTCTATTTCCATTGCACCGCAATACTTTTGCATTTATTATCATTGATTTTGCATTCTATTTACAATGCTTCCCAATACTTTTGCATTTATTTGCATTGATTTTGCATTCTTTTCCATTGCACCCCAATGCTTTTGCATTGACTTGCATTGATATTGCATTCTTTTTTAAATTGTACCCCTATAGTATTGCATTTAATTGCATTGGTTTTGCATACTATTTCCATTGCACCCCAATAAATTTTCATTGACTAGCATTGGTTTTGCTTTCTATTTCCAATGCACCCCAATACTTTTGCATTGACTTGCATTGATTTTGCATTTTATTTCCATTGCACCCCTATAGTATTGCATTTGTTTGCATTGGTTTTGCATTCTATATCCACTGCACCCCAATACTTTTGCATTGACTTGCATTGATTTTTCTTTCTTTTTCCATTGCACCCCAATACTTTTGCATTGATTTGCATTGGTTTTGCCTTCTATTTCCAATATACCCCAATACTTTTGCATTGACATGCATTGATTTTGCATTCTATTTCCATTGCACCCCAATACCTTTGCATTAACTTGATTTGATTTTGCATTCTATTAGCATTGCACCCCAATACTTTTGCATTTATTTGCATCTGTTGTGCATTCTATTTCCATTGCACCATAAACCTTTGCATTTACTTGCATTTATTTTGCATTCTATTTCCTTTACACCCCAATATTTTTGAATTTATTTGCATTGATTTTGCATTCTATTTCCATTGCACCCCTATACTTTTACATTGACTTGCATTGATTTTGCATTCTATTTGCATTGCACCCCAATACTTTTGCATTTATTAACATTGATTCTGCATTCTATTTCTATTGCAACCCAATTCTTTTGCATTTATTTGCATTTGTTTTGCATTCTATTTCCCTTTTACCACAATACTTTTGCATTGACAAGCATTGATTTTGCATTCTATTTCCATTGCACTCCAATACGTTAGCATTTACTTAAATAGATTTTGCATTCTATTAGCATTGCACCCCAATACTTTTGCATTTATTTGAATCTGTTGTGCATTCTATTTCCATTGTACTCCAATAGTTTTGCATTTACTTCCATTGATTTTGCTTTCTATTTCCATTGCACCGCATTACTTTTGCATTTATTAGCATTGATTTTGCATTCTATTTCCATTGCTTCCCAAATTTTTGCATTTATTTGCATTGATTTTGCATTCTTTTCCATTGCACCCCAATACTTTTGCATTGACTTATTGACTTGCATTGATTTTGCATTCTATTTCCATTGCACTCCAATAGTTTTGCATTTACTTTCATTGATTTTGCATTCTATTTCCATTGCACCGCAATACTTTTGCATTTATTATCATTGATTTTGCATTCTATTTCCAATGCTTCCCAATACTTTTGCATTCATTTGCATTGATTTTGCATTCATTTCCATTGCACCCCAATGCTTTTGCATTGACTTGCATTGGTTTTGCATTCTTTTTAAAATTGCACCCATATAGTATTGCATTTAATTGCATTGGTTTTGCATTCTATTTCCATTGCACCCCAATAAATTTTCATTTACAACCATTGGTTTTGCTTTCTATTTCCAATGCACCCCAATACTTTTGCATTGACTTGCATTGATTTTGCATTTTATTTCCATTGCACCCCTATAGCATTGCATTTGTTTGCATTGGTTTTGCATTCTATATCCACTGTACCCCAATACTTTTGCATTGACTTGCATTGATTTTTCATTCTTTTTCCATAGCACCCCAATACTTTTGCATTGATTTGCATTGGTTTTGCATTATATTTCCATTGCACCCCAATACTTTTGCATTGACTTTCATTGATTTTGCATTCTATTTCCATTGCATCCCAATACTTTTGCATTTACTTGCGTTGGATATTCATTCTATTTCCAATGCATCCCAATACTTTTGCATTTACTTGCCTTGATTTTGCATTCTATTTCAACTGCACCCCAATACTTTTGCATTTAATTGCATTGATTTTGCATTCTATATCCATTGAACCCCAATACATTTTCATTGACTTGCATTGGTTTTGCTTTCTATTTCCAATGCACCGCAATACTTTTTTCATTGACTTGCATTGATTTTGCATTCTATTTCCATTGCACCCCAATAGTATTGCTTTTGTTTGCATTGGTTTGTATTCTATTTCCATTGAACCCCAATACTTTTGCATTGATTTCCATTTGTTTTGCATTCTTTTTCTATTGCACCCCAATACTTTTGCATTTACTTGCATTGGTTTTGCATTCTATTTCCATTGCACTCCAATACTTTTCATTTACTTGCATTGATCTTGCATTCTATTTCCATGCACCGCAATACTTTTGCATTTATTATCATTGATTTTGCATTCTATTTCCATTGCTTCCCAATAGTTTTGCATTTATTTGCATTGATTTTGCATTCCATTTCCATTGCACCCCAATACTTTTGCATTGACTTGCATTGATTTTGCATTCTTTTTCCATTGCACCCCAATACTTTTGCATTTATTATCTTTGTTTTTCCATTCTATTTCCATTGCAAGCCAATACTTTTGCATTGACTTGCATTGATTTTGCATTCTATTTCCATTGCACCCCAATACTTTTGCATTTATTTGCATTGGTTTTTTTGTTCTATTTCAATTACACCCCAATACTTTTGCATTGACTTGCATTGGATTTTGCATTCTATTTCCATTGCATCCTAATACTTTTGCATTTACTTGCATTAGATTTTTATTCTATTTCCATTGCACCCCAATACCTTTGCATTTAATTGCCTTGATTTTGCATTCTATTTCCACTGCACCCAATACATTTGCATTGACTTGCATTGGTTTTGCCTTCTATTTCCAATGTACCCCAATACTTTTGCTTTGACATGCATTGATTTTGCATTCTATTTCTATTGCAACCCAATACTTTTATATATATTTGCATTGATTTTGCATACTATTTCCATTGCACCCCAATACTTTTGCATTGATTTGCATTGATTTTGCATTCTATTTCTATTGCACCCCAATGCTTTTACATTGACTTATTTTCTTGCATTGATTTTGCATTCTGTTTCCATTGCACCCCAATACTTTTGCATTGACTTGCATTGGTTTTTCAATATATTTCCATTGCGCCCCATTACTTTTGCATTGACGCTTTGATTTTGCATTCTATTTCCTTTGCACCCCAATACTTTTGTATTGACATGCATTGATTTTGCATTCTATTTTCATTGCACCCCAATTAGTTTGCATTTACTTGCATTGGTTTTGCATTCTATTTCCATTGCACCCCAATTCGTTTGCATTTACTTGCATTGGTTTTGCATTCTATTTCCATTGCAGCCCAATACTTTTGCTTTGACTTGCATTGATTTTGCATTCTATTTCCCTTACACCCAATACTTTTGCATTGACAAGTATTGATTTTGCATTCTTTTTCCATTGCACCCCAATGCATTAACTTGCATTGATTTTCAATCTTTTAGCTTTGCATTTATTACATTTGCATTTATTTTCGTTTGTTGTGCATTCTCTTTCCATTGCACACTAAACCTTTGCATTTACTTGCATTGATTTTGCATTCTATTTCCATTGCACCCCAATACATTTGCATTTATTTGCATTGATTTTGCATTCTTTTTCCATTGCACCCCAATACATTTGCATTGACTTGCACTAATTTTGCATTCTATTTCCATTGCACCCCAATACTTTGCATTGACTTGCATTGGTTTTGCCTTCTATTTCATCAGTTTACAATGATATGACACAAAGTATCAAAGACAGTGGAGTGAATGCAGAGATGTCAATCATGTATTTGGTCATTTCTCATTAGTTTACATTGATATGACACAAAGTATCAGAAACAGTGGATTTACTGCAGGGATGTCAATCTTCATGTATTTGGTCATTTTTGATTAGTTTACATTGAAATGACACGAATATCAAATACAGTGGAGTTACTGTAGAGATTTCAATCATCATGTACTTGGTCATTTCCCATTCGTTTACATTGAAATGACACAAAGTATCAAAAACAGTGGACTTACTGCAGAGATGTCAATCTTCATGTATTTGGTCATTTTGATTGGTTTACATTGAAATGACACAAATATCAAATACAGTGGAGTTACTGCAGAGATGTCCATCTTCATGTATTTGTTCATTTCCCATTAGTTTACATTGAAATCACACAAAGTATCAGAAACAGTGGATTTACTGTAGAGATGGCATGTATTTGGTCATTTCTCATCAGTTTACAATGATATGACACAAAGCATCAAAAACAGTGGCGTTACTGCAGAGATGTCAATCATGTATTTGGTCATTTCCCAGTAGTTTACATTGAAATGACTCAAATATCAAATACAGTGGAGTCAAATATCAAATATCTCAAATATCAAATATGACTCAAATATCAAATATCTCATTAGTTTACATTGAAATGACTCAAATATCACAGTGGAGTTACTGCAGAGATGTCAATCTTCATGTATTTGGTCATTTCCCATTAGTTTACATTGAAATCACACAAAGTATCAGAAACAGTGGATTTACTGCAGAGATGTCCATCTTCATGTATTTAGTCATTTCTGAATAGTTTACGTTGAAATGATAGAAAGTATCAAAAAGAGTGGAGTTACTGCAGAGATGTCCATCTTCATGTATTTGGTCTTTTCTCATCAGTTGACATTTACATAACACAAAGCATCAAAAAGAGTGGAGTTACTGCAGAGATTTCAATCATCATGTACTTGGTCATTTCTGATTAGTTTACATTGAAATGACACAAAGTATCAAAAACAGTGGAGTTTCTGCAGAGATGTCAATCATGTATTTGGTCATTTCCCATTAGTTTACATTGATATCACACAAAGCATCAAAAACATTGGAGTTACTGCAAACATGTCAATCCTCATGTATTTGGTCATTTCCCATTAGTTTACATTGAAATCACAAACAGTATCAAAAACAGTGGAGTTACTGCAGAGATGTCAATCTTCACGTATTTGTTCATTTCCCATTAGTTTACATTGAAATGACAGAAAGTATCAAAAAGACTGGAGTTACTACAGAGGTGTCAATCTTCATGTATTCGGTAATTTCTGATTAGTTTACATTGAAATGACACAAAGTATCAAATACAGTGGATTTACTGCAGAGATGTCCATCTTCATGTATTTGGTCATTACTGATTAGTTTACATTGAAATGACACAAAGTATCAAAAACAGTGGAGTTACTGCAGAGATGTCAATCCTCATGTATTTGGTCATTTCCCATTGGTTTACATTGAAATGACACAAAGTATCAAAAACAGTGGAGTTAATGCAGAGATGTCAATCTTCATGTATTTGGCCATTTCTGATTAGTTTACATTGAAATGACACAAAGTATCAAAAACAGTGGAGTTAATGCAGAGATGTCAATCTTCATGTATTTGGTCATTTCCCATTCGTTTACATTAAAATGACACAAAGTATCAAAAACAGTGGACTTACTGCAGAGATGTCAATCTTCATGTATTTGGTCATTTTGATTGGTTTACATTGAAATGACACAAATATCAAATACAGTGGAGTTACTGCAGAGATGTCCATCTTCATTTATTTGGTCATTTCCCATTAGTTTACATTGATATCACACAAAGCATCAAAAACATTGGAGTTACTGCAAACATGTCAATCCTCATGTATTTGGTCATTTCCCATTAGTTTACATTGAAATCACAAACAGTATCAAAAACAGCGGAGTTACTGCAGAGATGTCAATCTTCACGTATTTGTTCATTTCCCATTAGTTTACATTGAAATGACAGAAAGTATCAAAAAGACTGGAGTTACTACAGAGGTGTCAATCTTCATGTATTCGGTAATTTCTGATTAGTTTACATTGAAATTACACAAAGTATCAAATACAGTGGATTTACTGCAGAGATGTCCATCTTCATGTATTTGGTCATTTCTGATTAGTTTACATTGAAATGTAAACTATCAAGTATCAAGTATTTTGATTGTTTTACATTGAAATGACACAAATATCAAATACAGTGGAGTTACTGCAGAGATGTCCATCTTCATGTATTTGGTCATTTCCCATTAGTTTACATCGAAATCACACAAAGTATCAGAAACAGTGGATTTACTGTAGAGATGGCATGTATATGGTCATTTCTCATCAGTTTACAATGATATGACACAAAACATCAAAAACAGTGGCGTTACTGCAGAGATGTCAATCATGTATTTGGTCATTTTCCATTAGTTTACATTGTAATGACTCAAATATCAAATACAGTGGAGTCAAATATCAAATATCTCAAATATCAAATATGACTCAAATATCAAATATCTCAGTTTACATTGAAATGACACAAAGTATCAAAAACAGTGGAGTTACTAGAGAGATGTCAATCTTCATGTATTTGGTCATTTCCCATTAGTTTACAATGAAATGACACAAAGTATCAAAACAGTGGAGTTAATGCAGAGATGTCAATTTTCATGTATTTGGCCATTTCTGATTAGTTTACATTGAAATGACACAAAGTATCAAAAAGAGTGGAGTTACTGCAGAGATGTCCATCTTCATGTATTTGGTCTTTTCTCATCAGTTGACATTGACATAACACAAAGCATCAAAAACAGTGGAGTTACTGCAGAGATTTCAATCATCATGTACTTGGTCATTTCTGAATAGTTTACATTGAAATGACACAAAGTATCAAAAACAGTGGAGTTACTAGGGAGATGTCAATCTTCATGTATTTGGTCATTTCCCATTAGTTTACAACGAAATGACACAAAGTATCAAAACAGTGGAGTTACTGCAGAGATGTCAACCTTCATGTATTTGGTCATTTTGATTGGTTTACATTGAAATGACACATATATCAAATACAGTGGAGTTACTGCAGAGATGTCCATCTTCATTTATTTGGTCATTTCGCATTAGTGTACATTGAAATCACACAAAGTATCAGAAACAGTGGATTTACTGTAGAGATGGCAATCTTCATGTATTTGGTCATTTCTGATTAGTTTACATTGAAATGACACAAACTATAAAAAACCGTGGAGTTACTTAAGAGATGTCAATCATGTATTTGGTCGTTTCTCATTTACATTGAAATCACGCAAAGCATCAAAAATAATGGAGTTAACGGCAGATATTTCAATCATCATGTACTTGGTCATTTCTGAATAGTTTACATTGAAATGACACAAAGTATCAAAAACAGTGGAGTTACTAGAGAGATGTCAATCTTCATGTATTTGGTCATTTCCCATTAGTTTACAATGAAATGACACAAAGTATCAAAACAGTGGAGTTACTGCAGAGATATCAATCTTCATGTATTTGGTCATTTCTGATTAGTTTACATTGAAATGACACAAACTATAAAAAACCGTGGAGTTACTTAAGAGATGTCAATCATGTATTTGGTCGTTTCTCATTTACATTGAAATCACATAAAGCATCAAAAACAGTGGAGTTACTGTTTCAAAAGTATCAAAAAGACTGGAGTTACTACAGAGATGTCAATCCTCATGTATTCGGTAATTTCTGATTAGTTTAGATTGAAATGACACAAAGTATCAAATACAGTGGATTTACTGCAGAGATGTCCATCTTCATGTATTTGGTCATTTCTGATTAGTTTACATTGAAATGACACAAAGTATCAAAAACAGTGGAGTTACTGCAGAGATGTCAATCTTCATGTATTTGGTCATTTCCCATTGGTTTACATTGAAATGACACAAAGTATCAGAAACAGTGGATTTACTGTAGAGATGGCATGTATTTGGTCATTTCCCATCAGTTTACAATGATATGACACAAAGCATCAAAAACAGTGGAGTTACTGCAGAGATGTCAATCTTCATGTATTTGGTCATTTTGATTGGTTTACATTGAAATGACACAAATATCAAATACAGTGGAGTTACTGCAGAGATGTCCATCTTCATGTATTTGGTCATTTCCCATTAGTTTACATTGAAATCACACAAAGTATCAGAAACAGTGGATTTACTGTAGAGATGGCAATCTTCATGTATTTGGTCATTTCTGAATAGTTTACATTGAAATGACACAAAGTATCAAAATGAGTGGAGTTACTGCAGAGATGTCCATCTTCATGTATTTGGTCTTTTCTCATCAGTTGACATTTACATAACACAAAGCATCAAAAAGAGTGGAGTTACTGCAGAGATTTCAATCATCATGTACTTGGTCATTTCTGATTAGTTTACATTGAAATGACACAAAGTATCAAAAACAGTGGAGTTTCTGCAGAGATGTCAATCATGTATTTGGTCATTTCCCATTAGTTTACATTGATATCACACAAAGCATCAAAAACATTGGAGTTACTGCAAACATGTCAATCCTCATGTATTTGGTCATTTCCCATTAGTTTACATTGAAATCACAAACAGTATCAAAAACAGCGGAGTTACTGCAGAGATGTCAATCTTCACGTATTTGTTCATTTCCCATTAGTTTACATTGAAATGACAGAAAGTATCAAAAAGACTGGAGTTACTACAGAGGTGTCAATCTTCATGTATTCGGTAATTTCTGATTAGTTTACATTGAAATGACACAAAGTATCAAATACAGTGGATTTACTGCAGAGATGTCCATCTTCATGTATTTGGTCATTTCTGATTAGTTTACATTGAAATGACACAAAGTATCAAAAACAGTGGAGTTACTGCAGAGATGTCAATCTTCATGTATTTGGTCATTTCCCATTGGTTTACATTGAAATGACACAAAGTATCAAAAACAGTGGAGTTAATGCAGAGATGTCAATCTTCAGGTATTTGGCCATTTCTGATTAGTTTACATTGAAATGACACAAAGCATCAAAAACTGTGGAGTTACTGCAGAGATTTCAATCATCATGTACTTGGTCATTTCTGATTAGTTTACATTGAAATGACACAAAGTATCAAAAACAGTGGAGTTACTGCAGAGATGTCAATCTTCATGTATTTGGTCATTTCCCATTAGTTTACATTGAAATGACACAAATATCAAATACAGTGGAGTTACTGCAGAGATGTCCATCTTCATTTATTTGGTCATTTCCCATTAGTTTACATCGAAATCACAAAAAGTATCAGAAAAAGTGGATTTACTGTAGAGATGGCAATCTTCATGTATTTGGTCATTTCTGAATAGTTTACATTGAAATGACACAAAGTATCAAAAAGAGTGGAGTTAGTGCAGAGATGTCCATCTTCATGTATTTGGTCATTTCCCATTAGTTTACATTGAAATGACACAAAGTATCAGAAACAGTGGATTTACTGCAGAGATTGCAATGTTCATGTATTTGGTCATTTCTGAATAGTTTACATTGAAATGACAGATAGTATCAAAAAGAGTGGAGTTACGGCAGAGATGTCCATCTTCATGTATTTGGTCATTTCTCATCAGTTTACATTGTAATGACACAAAGTACCAAAAACAGTGGAGTTACTGCAGAGATTTCAATCATCATGTACTTGGACATTTCTGAATAGTTTACATTGAAATGACACAAAGTATCAAAAACAGTGGAGTTACTGCAGAGATGTCAATCTTCATGTATTTGGTCATTTCCCATTAGTTTACATTGTAATGACACAAAGTACCAAAAACAGTGGAGTTACTGTAGAGATGTCAATCATCATGTATTTAGACATTTCTGATTAGTTTACATTGAAATGAGACAACGTATCAAAAACAGTGGAGTTACTGCAGAGATGTCAATCTTCATGTATTTGGTCATTTCTCATCAGTTTACATTGTAATCACACAAAGTATCAGAAACAGTGGATTTACTGTAGAGATTTCAATCATCATGTACTTGGTCATTTCTGATTAGTTTACATTGAAGTGACACAAAGTATCAAAAACAGCGGAGTTTCTGCAGAGATGTCAATCATGTATTTGGTCATTTCCCATTAGTTTACATTGATATCACACAAAGAATCAAAAACATTGGAGTTACTGCAAACATGTCAATCCTCATGTATTTGGTCATTTCCCATTAGTTTACATTGAAATGACAGAAAGTATCAAAAAGACTGGAGTTACTACAGAGGTGTCAATCTTCATGTATTCGGTAATTTCTGATTAGTTTACATTGAATTGACAATATGTATCAAAAACAGTGGAGTTCCTGCAGAGATGTCAATCTTCATGTATTTGGTCATTTCCCATTAGTTTACATTGAAATGACACAAATATCAAATACAGTGGAGTTACTGCAGAGATGTCAATCTTCCTGTATTTGGTCATTTCTTATTAGTTTACATTGAAATTACACAAAGTACCAGAAACAGTGGAGTTACTGCAGAGATGTTAATCTTCATGTATTTGGTCCTTTCTCATTTACATTGGAATCACACAAAGCATCAAAAACAGTGGTGTTACTGCAGAGATGTCAATAATCATGTACTTTGAGATTTCTGATTAGCTTACATTGAAATGACACAAAGTATCAAAAACAGTGGAGTTACTGCAGAGATGTCAATCTTCATGTATTTGGTCATTTTGATTGGTTTACATTGAAATGACACAAATATCAAATACAGTGGAGTTACTGCAGAGATGTCCATCTTCATGTATTTGGTCATTTCCCATTAGTTTACATTGAAATCACAAAAAGTATCAGAAACAGTGGATTTACTGTAGAGATGGCAATCTTCATGTATTTGGTCATTTCTGAATAGTTTACATTGAAATGACACAAAGTATCAAAAAGAGTGGAGTTACTGCAGAGATTTCCATCTTCATGTATTTGGTCATTTCTCATCAGTTTACAATGATATGACACAAAGCATCAAAAACAGTGGTGTTACTGCAGAGATGTGAATCATGTATTTGTTCATTTCCCATTAGTTTACATTGAAATGACTCAAATATCATATACAGTGGAGTTACTGCAGAGATGGCAATCTTCATGTATTTGTTCATTTCTGAATAGTTTACATTGAAATGACAGAAAGTATCAAAAAGAGTGGAGTTACTGCAGA
>NW_026844367.1:33742599-33754490 GCF_025583915.1 Anolis sagrei ordinatus | reverse complement strand
AGGAAATAGAATGCAAAACCAATGCATATAAATGCAAAGGTATTGGGGTGTAATGGAAATAAAACGCAAAATCAATGCAAGAAAATGCAAAAGTATTGGGGTGCAATGGAAATAGAATGTAAAATCAATGCAAGTCAATGCAAAAGTATTGGGGTTCAATGGAAATAGAATGCAAAATCAATGCAAGTAAAAGCAAAAGTATTGGGGTTCAATGGAAATATAATGCAAAACCAATGCAAATACATGCAAAAGTATTGGGATGGAATGGAAAAACAATGCAAAACCAATGCAAATAAATGCAAAAATATTGGGATGGAATGGAAAAACAATGCAAAATCAATGCAAGTCAATGCAAGTCAATGCAAAAGTATTGCGGTGCAATGGAAATAGAGTGCAAAAACAATGCAAATAAATGCAAAGGTATTGGGGTGCAATGGAAATGGAAATGTTAAAAGAATGCAGTGGAAATTGAATGCAAAATCAATGCAAGTCAATGCAAAAGTATTTGGGTGCAATGGAAATAGAATGCAAGATCAATACAAGTAAATACAAATGTATTGGGATGCAATGGAAATAGAATGAAAAATCAATGCAAGTAAAGGCAAAAGTATTGGGGTGCAATAGAAATAGAATGTAAAATCAATGCAAATAAATGCAAAAGTATTGGGGTGCAATGGAAATAAAATGCAAAATCAATGCAAATAAATGCAAAAGTATTGGGGTGCAATGGAAATAGAATGCAAATGTAATGCAAGTCAATGAAAACTTATTGGGGTGCAATGGAAATAGAATGTAAAATCAAGGCGAGTTAATGCAAAAGTACTGTGGGGAAATAGAAATATAATGCAATATCAATGTATGTCAATGCAAAAGTATTGGGGTGCAATGGAAATAGAGTGCAACATCAATGCAAGTCAATTCAAAAGTATTGGGGGCAATGGAAATAGAATTCAAAACCAATGCAAATAAATGCAAAAGTATTGGGATGAGAATGGAAATACAATGCAAAATCAATGCAAGTCAATAAGTCAAAGCAAAAGTTTTGGGGTGCAATGGAAATAGAATGAAAAAACAATGCAAATAACTGCAAAAGTTTTGGGGTGCAATGGAAATAGAATGCAAAATCAATGCAAATAAATGCAAAGGTATTGGGGTGCAATGGAAATGGAAACGTTAAAAGAATGCAGTGGAAATAGAATGCATAATCAATGCAAGTCAATGCAAAAGTATTGGGGTACAATGGAAATAGAATGGAAAACCAATACATAGAAATGCAAACGTATTGGGGTGCAATGGAAATTCAACGCAAAATCAATGCAAGTAAATGCAAAAGTATTGGGGTGCAATGGAAATAGAATGCAAAATCAATGCAAATAAATGCAAAAGTATTGTGGTGCAATGGAAATGGAAATGGAAATAGAATGCAGGGGAAATAGAATGCAAAATCAATGCAAGTCAATGCAAAAGTATTTGGGTGCAATGGAAATAGAATATAAAATCAATGCAAGTCAATGCAAAAGTATTGGGGTGCAAGGGAAATGAAAATAGAATGCAGAGGATATAGAATGCAATATCAATGCAAGTCAATGCAAAAGTATTGGGGTGCAATGGAAATAGAATATAAAATCAATGCAAGTTAATGCAAAATTATTGGTGTGCAATGGAAATAGAATGCAAAATCAATGCAAATAAATGCAAAAGTATTGGGGTGCAATGGAAATAGAATGCAAATGTAATGCAAGTCAATGAAAACTTATTGGGGTGCAATGGAAATAGAATGTAAAATCAAGGCGAGTTAATGCAAAAGTACTGTGGGGAAATAGAAATATAATGCAATATCAATGTATGTCAATGCAAAAGTATTGGGGTGCAATGGAAATAGAGTGCAACATCAATGCAAGTCAATTCAA
Source organism: Anolis sagrei ordinatus (assembly GCF_025583915.1). Classification (NCBI taxonomy): domain Eukaryota; kingdom Metazoa; phylum Chordata; class Lepidosauria; order Squamata; family Anolidae; genus Anolis; species Anolis sagrei. Next base: position 33,752,580 of record NW_026844367.1, on the reverse strand, counting down.
AAGTATTGGGGGCAATGGAAATAGAATTCAAAACCAATGCAAATAAATGCAAAAGTATTGGGATGAGAATGGAAATACAATGCAAAATCAATGCAAGTCAATAAGTCAAAGCAAAAGTTTTGGGGTGCAATGGAAATAGAATGAAAAAACAATGCAAATAACTGCAAAAGTTTTGGGGTGCAATGGAAATAGAATGCAAAATCAATGCAAATAAATGCAAAGGTATTGGGGTGCAATGGAAATGGAAACGTTAAAAGAATGCAGTGGAAATAGAATGCAAAATCAATGCAAGTCAATGCAAAAGTATTTGGGTGCAATGGAAATAGAATGAAAAACCAATGCAAGTCAATGCAAAAGTACTGGGGTGCAATGGAAATAGAATGCCAAATCAATGCAAATAATGGCAAAAGTATTGGGGTGCAATGGAAATAAAATGCAAAATCAATGCAAGTCAATAAGTCAATGCAAAAGTATTGGGGTGCAATGGAAATAGAATGCAAGATCAATACAAATAAATGCAAAAGTATTGGGGTGCAATGGAAATAGAATACAAAAACAATGCAAGTCAATGCAAAAGTATTGAGGTGCAATGGAAATAGAATGCAAAATCAATGAAAATACACGTAAAAGTATTGGGGTGCAATGGAAATAGAATGCAAGGAAATGGAAATGTAATGGGGTGCAATGAAAAGTATTGGGGTGCAATGGAAATAGAATGCAAAATCAATGCAAATAAATGCAAAAGTATTGGGGTGCAATGGAAATAAAATGCAAAATCAATGCAAGTAATGCAAAAGTATTGGGGTGCAATGGAAATAGAATGCATAATCAATGCAAGTCAATGCAAAAGTATTGGGGTACAATGGAAATAGAATGCAAAACCAATACATAGAAATGCAAACGTATTGGGGTGCAATGGAAATTCAACGCAAAATCAATGCAAGTAAATGCAAAAGTATTGGGGTGCGATGCAAATAGAACGCAAAATCAATGCAAATAAATGCAAAAGTATTGGGGTGCAATGGAAATAGAATACAAAATCAATGCAAATAAATGCAAAAGTATTGTGGTGCAATGGAAATGGAAATGGAAATAGAATGCAGGGGAAATAGAATGCAAAATCAATGCAAGTCAATGAAAAAGTATTTGGGTGCAATGGAAATAGAATATAAAATCAATGCAAGTCAATGCAAAAGTATTGGGTTGCAAGGGAAATAGAATGCAAGATCAATACAAATAAATGCAAAAGTATTGGGGTGCAATGGAAATAGAATGCAAAATCAATGCAAGTCAATGGAAAAGTATTGGGGTGCAAGGGAAATAGAACGCAAAATCAATGCAAGTAAAAGCAAAAGTATTGGCGTGCAATGGAAATAGAATGCAAAATCAATGCAAGTAAAAGCAAAAGTATTGGGGTGCAATGTAAATAGAATGCAAAATCAATGCAAGTAAATGCAAAAGTATTGGGGTGCAATGGAAATAGAATGCAAAATCAATGCAAGTCAATGCAAAAGTATTGGGGTGCAATGGAAATAGAATGCAAAATCAATGCAATTAAATGCAAAAGTATTGGGGTGCAATGGAAATAGAATGCAAAATCAGTGCGAGTCAGTGCAAAAGTATTGGGGTGAAATGGAAATAGAATGCAAAATCAATGCAAGTCAATGCAAAAGTATTGGGTGCAATGGAAATAGAATGCAAAATCAATGCAAATAAATGCAAAAGTATTGGGGTGCAAGGGAAATGAAAATAGAATGCAGAGGAAATAGAATGCAATATCAATGCAAGTCAATGCAAAAGTATTGGGGTGCAATGGAAATAGAATATAAAATCAATGCAAGTTAATGCAAAATTATTGGTGTGCAATGGAAATAGAATGCAAAATCAATGCAAATAAATGCAAAAGTATTGGGGTGCAATGGAAATAGAATGCAAATGTAATGCAAGTCAATGCAAACTTATTGGGGTGCAATGGAAATAGAATGTAAAATCAAGGCGAGTTAATGCAAAAGTACTGTGGGGAAATAGAAATATAATGCAATATCAATGTATGTCAATGCAAAAGTATTGGGGTGCAATGGAAATAGAGTGCAACATCAATGCAAGTCAATGCAAAAGTATTTGGGGCAATGGAAATAGAATTCAAAACCAATGCAAATAAATGCAAAAGTATTGGGATGGAATGGAAATACAATGCAAAATCAATGCAAGTCAATAAGTCAAAGCAAAAGTTTTGGGGTGCAATGGAAATAGAATGCAAAAACAATGGAAATAACTGCAAAAGTTTTGGGGTGCAATGGAAATAGAATGCAAAATCAATGCAAATAAATGCAAAGGTATTGGGGTGCAATGGAAATGGAAACGTTAAAAGAATGCAGTGGAAATAGAATGCAAAATCAATGCAAGTCAATGCAAAAGTATATGGGTGCAATGGAAATAGAATGAAAAATCAATGCAAGTAAATGCAAAAGTACTGGGGTGCAATGGAAATAGAATGCCAAATCAATGCAAATAATGGCAAAAGTATTGGGGTGCAATGGAAATAAAATGCAAAATCAATGCAAGTCAATAAGTCAATGCAAAAGTATTGGGGTGCAATAGAAATAGAATGCAAGATCAATACAAATAAATGCAAAAGTATTGGGGTGCAATGGAAATAGAATACAAAAACAATGCAAGTAAGTGCAAAAGTATTAGGGTGCAATGGAAATAGAATACAAAAACTTGCAAGTCAATGCAAAAGTATTGGGGTGCAATGGAAATAGAATGTAAAATCAATGCAAATAAATGCAAAAGAATTGGGGTGCAATGGAAATAAAATGCAAAATCAATACAAGTCAATAAGTCAATGCAAAAGTATTGGAGTGCAATGGAAAAAGAATGCAAAATCAATGAAAATACACGTAAAAGTATTGGGGTGATATGGAAATACAATGCAAAACCAATGAAAATAAATGCAAAAGTATTGGGGTGCAATGGAAATAGAATGCAAATGTAATGCAAGTCAATGCAAACTTATTGGGGTGCAATGGAAATAGAATGTAAAATCAAGGCGAGTTAATGCAAAAGTACTGTGGGGAAATAGAAATATAATGCAATATCAATGTATGTCAATGCAAAAGTATTGGGGTGCAATGGAAATAGAGTGCAACATCAATGCAAGTCAATGCAAAAGTATTCGGGGCAATGGAAATAGAATTCAAAACCAATGCAAATAAATGCAAAAGTATTGGGATGGAATGGAAATACAATGCAAAATCAATGCAAGTCAATAAGTCAAAGCAAAAGTTTTGGGGTGCAATGGAAATAGAATGCAAAAACAATGGAAATAACTGCAAAAGTTTTGGGGTGCAATGGAAATAGAATGCAAAATCAATGCAAATAAATGCAAAGGTATTGGGGTGCAATGGAAATGGAAACGTTAAAAGAATGCAGTGGAAATAGAATGCAAAATCAATGCAAGTCAATGCAAAAGTATTTGGGTGCAATGGAAATAGAATGAAAAATCAATGCAAGTAAATGCAAAAGTACTGGGGTGCAATGGAAATAGAATGCCAAATCAATGCAAATAATGGCAAAAGTATTGGGGTGCAATGGAAATAAAATGCAAAATCAATGCAAGTCAATAAGTCAATGCAAAAGTATTGGGGTGCAATAGAAATAGAATGCAAGATCAATACAAATAAATGCAAAAGTATTGGGGTGCAATGGAAATAGAATACAAAAACAATGCAAGTAAGTGCAAAAGTATTAGGGTGCAATGGAAATAGAATACAAAAACTTGCAAGTCAATGCAAAAGTATTGGGGTGCAATGGAAATAGAATGTAAAATCAATGCAAATAAATGCAAAAGAATTGGGGTGCAATGGAAATAAAATGCAAAATCAATACAAGTCAATAAGTCAATGCAAAAGTATTGGAGTGCAATGGAAAAAGAATGCAAAATCAATGAAAATACACGTAAAAGTATTGGGGTGATATGGAAATACAATGCAAAACCAATGAAAATAAATGCAAAAGTATTGAGGTGCAATGGAAATAGAATGCAAAATCAATGAAAATACACGTAAAAGTATTGGGGTGCAATGGAAATAGAATGCAAGGAAATGGAAATGTAATGGGGTGCAATGGAAAAGTATTGGGGTGCAATGGAAATAGAATGCATAATCAATGCAAGTCAATGCAAAAGTATTGGGGTACAATGGAAATAGAATGCAAAACCAATACATAGAAATTAGGCCTGTTTGATCAAGAAAAAATTTATTTCTAAAATCGATTTGTAATTGGGGTGTTTTTTTGTTTCGATATTTAAAATAATTACAAAACTTTCCAAAAAAAAGTTTTGGTATTTAAGAAATTTTGTAAATATTAAAGAATTTTTAGAATATTTTTGGTATTTCTTAAGAATAATATTAAAATAATATTAAAAAATATTTTAAAATGGAAAATTAACCAAAAAATGGCCCAAATGTGGACCAAACACAGGCAGGATACAGCAAATGAGAGCACACACCAACAGAAGAGTCTTTTCTTTTTTAGAATATTTTTTAAGAATAATATTAAAAAAATATTAAAAATAATATTAAAATAATATTAAAAAATATTTTAAAATGGAAAATTAACCAAAAAATGACCAAACACAGGCAGGATACAGCAAATGAGAGCACACACCAACAGAAGAGTCTTTTCTTTTTTAGAATATTTTTTAAGAATAATATTAAAAAATAATATTAAAAATAATATTAAAAAATAATATTAAAAATAATATTAAAAATAATATTAAAAAATAATATTAAAAATATTTTAAAATGGACAATTAACCAAAAAATGGCCCAAATGTGGACCAAACACAGGCAAGAGACAGCAAATGAAGCAAGCAGCACTCACAGCAGCAAGGAATGAATCCAATCCCAGTTCGTTGCTAGCAGGCAGCCATTGCCAAGCCAACCCAATGCAAACTCCCTTGCCCTCGCCTCTGCACCAAGCTACGGGCCGCGCGGAGCCGCTTTGAAAGGGCTCGCCGGCCAATCAAAAAGGGACAGCCACGGACCCATGGTGCACTGCTTGGGAGCGCCGGATTGGCTCCCATGCACCAGCACTCCAGCAGCCTCCACCCCATTAACGAAACGAGCGGAGGCTCGTAAATACTATGGGGGCTGCTGGTTCGATATTTATAAACCCTTCCGGGTTTGGAGATTTGTTTCAATATCGCTTCGGAAATGGTAAAATTAACGAATTATTAACGAATTAACGAATTAACGAACCAAATCGCACAGGCCTAATAGAAATGCAAACGTATTAGGGTGCAATGGAAATTCAACGCAAAATCAATGCAAGTAAATGCAAAAGTATTGGGGTGCAATGGAAATAGAATGCAAAATCAATGCAAATAAATGCAAAAGTATTGGGGTGCAATGGAAATAGAATGCAAAATCAATGCAAATAAATGCAAAAGTATTGTGGTGCAATGGAAATGGAAATGGAAATAGAATGCAGGGGAAATAGAATGCAAAATCAATGCAAGTCAATGCAAAAGTATTTGGGTGCAATGGAAATAGAATATAAAATCAATGCAAGTCAATGCAAAAGTATTGGGGTTCAATGGAAATAGAATGCAAAATCAATGCAAGTAAAAGCAAAAGTATTGGGTTGCAAGGGAAATAGAATGCAAGATCAATACAAATAAATGCAAAACTATTGGGGTGCAATGGAAATAGAATGCAAAATCAATGCAAGTCAATGGAAAAGTATTGGGGTGCAAGGGAAATAGAACGCAAAATCAATGCAAGTAAAAGCAAAAGTATTGGCGTGCAATGGAAATAAAATGCAAAATCAATGCAAGTAAAAGCAAAAGTATTGGGGTGCAATGGAAATAGAATGCAAAATCAGTGCAAGTCAATGGAAAAGTATTGGGGTGCAAGGGAAAAAGAATGCAAAATCAATGCAAATAAATGCAAAAGTATTGAGGTGCAACGGAAATAGAATGCAAAATCAGTGCAAATAAATGCAAAAGTATTGGGGTGCAATGGAAATAGAATGCATAATCAATGCAAGAATGCAAAAGTATTGGGGTTCAATGGAAATAGAATGCAAAATCAATGCATATAAATGCAAAAGTATTGGGGTGCAATGGAAATAAAACGCAAAATCAATGCAAGTAAATGCAAAAGTATTGGGGTGCGATGCAAATAGAACGCAAAATCAATGCAAATAAATGCAAAAGTATTGGGGTGCAATGGAAATAGAATGCAAAATCAATGCAAATAAATGCAAAAGTATTGGGGTGCAATGGAAATGGAAATAGAATGCAGGGGAAATAGAATGCAAAATCAATGCAAGTCAATGCAAAAGTATTGGGGTGCAATGGAAATAGAATACAAAAATGCAAGTCAATGCAAAAGTATTGGGGTGCAATGGAAATAGAATGCAAGGAAATGCAATTGTAATGGGGTGCAATAGAAATACAATGCAAAATCAATGCAAGTAAAAGCAAAAGTATTGGGGTGCAATGGAAATAGAATGCAAGATCAATACAAATAAATGCAAAAGTATTGGGGTTCAATGGAAATAGAATGCAAAATCAATGCATATAAATGCAAACGTATTGGGGTGCAATGGAAATAAAACCCAAAATCAATGAAAATAAATGCAAAAGTATTGGGGTGCGATGCAAATAGAACGCAAAATCAATGCAAATAAATGGAAAAGTATTGGGGTGCAATGGATATAGAATGCAAAATCAATGCAAATAAATACAAAAGTATTAAGGTGCAATGGAAATAGAATGCAAAATCAATGCAAATAAATGCAAAAGTATTGGGGTGCAATTGGAATAGAATGCAAAATCAATGCAAGTAAAAGCAAATGTATTGGGGTGCAATGGAAATAGAATGCAAGATCAATACAAATAAATGCAAAAGTATTGGGGTGCAATGGAAATAAAATGCAAAATCAATGCAAGTAAAAGCAAAAGTATTTGGGTGCAATGGAAATAGAATGCAAGATCAATACAAATAAATGCAAAAGTATTGGGGTTCAATGTAAATAGAATGCAAAACCAATGCATATAAATGCAAACGTATTGGGGTGCAATGGAAATAAAATGCAAAATCAATGCAAGTAAATGCAAAAGTATTGGTGTGCGATGCAAATAGAACGCAAAATCAATGCAAATAGATGCAAAAGTATTGGGGTGCAATGGATATAGAATGCAAAATCAATGCAAGTAAATACAAAAGTATTGGGGTGCAATGGAAATAGAATGCAAAATCAATGCAAATAAATGCAAAAGTATTGGGGTGCAATTGAAATAGAATACAAAAACAATGCAAGTCAATGCTAAAGTTTTGGGGTGCAATGGAAATAGAATGCAAGGAAATGCAAATGTAATGGGGTGCAATGGAAAAATATTGGGGTGAAAAAGTATTGGGGTGCAATGGAAATAGAATGCATAATCAATGCAAGTCAATGCAAAAGTATTGGGGTGCAATGGAAATAGAATGCAAAATCAATGCGAGTCAATGCAAAAGTATTGGGGTGCAATGGAAATAGAATGCAAAATCAATGCAAGAAAATGCAAAAGTATTGAGGTGCAATGGAAATAGAATGCAAAATCAATGCAAGTAAAAGCAAAAGTATGGTGCAATGGAAATAGAATGCAAAACCAATGCAAGTCAATGGAAATGTATTGGGGTGCAGTGGAAATAGAATGCAAAATCAATGCAAGTCAATGCAAAAGTATTGGGGTGCAAGCGAAATAGAATGCAAAATCAATGCAAGTCAATGCAAAAGTATTGCGGTGCAATGAAATAGAATACAAAACTAATGCAAATACATGCAAATGTATTGGGGTGCTATGGAAATAGAATGCAAAACCAATGCAAATAAATGCAAAAGTATTGGGGTGAAACGGAAATAGAATGCAAAAACAATGCAAATAAATGCAAAGGTATTGGGGTGCAATGGAAATGGAAAAAGAATGCAGTGGAAATAGAATGCAAAATCAATGCAAGTCAATGCAAAAGTATTGGGGTGCAATGGTAATAGAATTCAAAACCAATGCAAATAAATGAAAAGGTATTGGGGTGCAATGGAAATAGAATGCAAAATCAATGAAAATACACGTAAAAGTATTGGGGTGCAATGGAAATAGAATGCAAAACCAATGAAAATAAATGCAAAAGTATTGGGGTGCAATGGAAATAGAATGCAAAATCAATGCAAATAAATGCAAAAGTATTGGGATGCAATGGAAATAGAATACAAAAACAATGCAAGTCAATGCAAAAGTATTGGGGTGCAATGGAAATAGAATGCAAAATCAATGCAAGTCAATGCAAAAGTATTGGGTGCAATGGAAATAGAATGCAAAATCAATGCAAATAAATGCAAAAGTATTGGGGTGCAATGGAAATAGAATGCAAAATCAATGCAAATAAATGCAAAAGTATTGGGGTGCAATGGAAATAAAATGCAAAATCAATGCAAGTCAATAAGTCAATGCAAAAGTATTGGGGTGCAATGGAAAAAGAATGCAAAATCAATGAAAATACACGTAAAAGTATTGGGGTGATATGGAAATACAATGCAAAACCAATGAAAATAAATGCAAAAGTATTGGGGTGCAATGAAAATAGAATGCAAAACCAATGCAAATAAATGCAAAAGTATTGAGGTGCAATGGAAATAGAATGCAAAATCAATGAAAATACACGTAAAAGTATTGGGGTGCAATGGAAATAGAATACAAGATCAATACAAATAAATGCAAAAGTATTGGGGTTCAATGTAAATAGAACGCAAAATCAATGCAAATAAATGCAAAAGTATTGGGGTTCAATGGAAATGGAAATGGAAATACAATGCAGGGGAAATAGAATGCAAAATCAATGCAAGTCAATGCAAAAGTATTGGGGTGCAATGGAAATACAATGTAAAATCAATGCAAGTCAATGCAAAAGTATTGGGGTTCAATGGAAATAGAATGCAAAACCAATGCAAACAAATGCAAAAGTATTGGGATGGAATGGAAATACAATGCAAAATCAATGCAAGTCAATAAGTCAATGCAAAAGTATTGGGGTGCAATGGAAATAGAATGCAAGATCAATACAAATAAATGCAAAAGTATTGGGGTTCAATGGAAATAGAATGCAAAATCAATGCAAATAAATGCAAAAGTATTGGGGTGCAATGGATATAGAATGCAAAATCAATGCAAATAAATACAAAAGTATTAAGGTGCAATGGAAATAGAATGCAAAATCAATGCAAATAAATGCAAAAGTATTGGGGTGCAATGGAAATAGAATGCAAAATCAATGCAAGTAAAAGCAAATGTATTGGGGTGCAATGGAAATAAAATGCAAGATCAATACAAATAAATGCAAAAGTATTGGGGTGCAATGGAAATGGAAATAGAAATAGAATGCAGTGGAAATAGAATGCAAAATCAATGCAAGTCAATGCAAAAGTATTGGGGTGCAAGCGAAATAGAATGCAAAATCAATTCAAGTCAATGCAAAAGTATTGCGGTGCAATGGAAATAGAATACAAAACTAATGCAAATACATGCAAATGTATTGGGGTGCATATGGAAATACAATGCAAAACCAATGCAAATAAATGCAAAAGTATTGGGGTGAAACGGAAATAGAATGCAAAAACAATGCAAATAAATGCAAAAGTATTGGGGTGCAATGGAAATAGAATGCAAAATCATTGCAAATAAATGCAAAGGTATTGGGGTGCAATGGAAATGGAAAAAGAATGCAGTGGAAATAGAATGCAAAATCAATGCAAGTCAATGCAAAAGTATTGGGGTGCAATGGTAATAGAATTCAAAACCAATGCAAATAAATGAAAAGGTATTGGGGTGCAATGGAAATAGAATGCAAAATCAATGAAAATACACGTAAAAGTATTGGGGTGCAATGGAAATAGAATGCAAAACCAATGAAAATAAATGCAAAAGTATTGGGG
>NW_026844367.1:33715346-33742456 GCF_025583915.1 Anolis sagrei ordinatus | reverse complement strand
AATAGAATGCAAAATCAATGCAAATAAATGCAAAAGTATTGGGATGCAATGGAAATAGAATACAAAAACAATTGAAGTCAATGCAAAAGTATTGGGGTGCAATGGAAATAGAATGCAAAACCAATGAAAATAAATGCAAAAGTATTGGGGTGCAATTAAATGCAAACGAATTGGGGTGCTATGGAAATGAAATGAAAAATCAGTGCATATAAATTCAAAAGAATTGGGGTGCAATGGAAATAGTATGAAAAATCAATGCAAATTAATACAAAAGTATTGGGGTGCAATGGAAATTGCAAAAGGAATGGAAATAAATGCACATGAATTGGGGTGCAATGGATATAGAATTCAAAACCAATGCAAATAAATGCAAAAAATTTGGGGTGCTATGGAAATGGAATGCAAAATCAATACAAATAAAAGCAAAAGTTTTGGGGTGCAATGGAAACAGAATGCATAATCAGTGCAAGTAAATGCAAATGTATTGGGGTGCAATGGAAATGGAATGCAAAATCAATGCAAGTAAATGCAAAAGTATTGGGGTGCAATAGAAATAGAATGCAAACTCAATGCAAATAAATGCAAATGTATTGGGGTGCAATGATAGAATGCAAAATCAATGCAAGTCAATGCAAAAGTATTGGGGTGCAATGGAAATAGAATGCAAAACCAATGCAAATAAATGCAAAAGTATTGGGGTGCAATGGAAATAGAATGCAAAATCAATGCAAATAAATGCAAAAGTATTGGGGTGCAATGGAAATAGAATGCAAAATCAATGCAAGTCAATGCAAAAGTATTGGGTTGCAATGGAAATAGAATGCAAAATAAATGCCAATAAATGCAAAAGTATTGGGGTGCAATGGAAATAGAATGCAAAAACAATGCATAAATGCAAAAGTATTTGGGTGCAATGGAAATAGAATGCAAACCCAATGCAAATATGCAAAAGTATTGGGTGCAATGGAAATAGAATGCAAAATCAATGCAAGTAAATGCAAAAGTATTGGGGTGCAATGGAAATAGAATGCAAAATCAATGCAAGTAAAAGCAAAAGTATTGGGGTGCAATGGAAATAGAATACAAAATCAATGAAAATAAATCCAAAAGTATTGGGGTGCAATGGAAATAGAATACAAAATCAATGCAAATAAATGCAAAAGTATTGGAGTGCAATGGAAATAGAATGCAAAATCAATGCAAATAAATGCAAAAGTATTGTGGTTGGAGTGCAATGGAAATAGAACAAAAAAACAAATTCAAATAAATGCAAAAGTATTGGGGTGCAATGGAAATAGAATGCAAAATCAATGCAAGTAAATGCAAAAGTATTGGGGTGCAATGGAAATAGAATGCAAAACCAATGCAAATAAATGCAAAAGTATTGGGGTGCAATGGAAATAGAATGCAAAATCAATGCAAATAAATACAAAAGTATTGGGGTGCAATGGAAATGGAAAAAGAATGCAGTGGAAATAGAATGCAAAATCAATGCAAGTCAATGCAAAAGTATTGGGATGCAATGGAAATAGAATGTAAATCAATGCAAGTCAATGCAAAAGTATTGGGTGCAATGGAAATAGAATGCAAAATCAATGAAAATAAATGCAAAAGTATTGGGGTGCAATGGAAATAGAATACAAAATCAATGAAAATAAATGCAAAAGTATTGGGGTGCAATGGAAATAGAATGCAAAATCAATGCAAATAAATGCAAAAGTATTGGGGTGCAATGGAAATAGAATGCAAAATCAATGCAAGTCAATGCAAAAGTATTGGGGTGCAATGGAAATAGAATGCAAAATCAATGCAAGTAAAAGCAAAAGAATTGGGGTGCAATGGAAATAGAATGCAAAATCAATGCATATGAATGCAAAAGTATGGGGTACAATGGAAATAGAATACAAAAACAATGCAAGTAAAAGCAGAAGTATTGGGGTGCAATGGAAATAGGATGCAAAATCAATGCAAATAAATGCAAAAGTATTGGGGTGCAATGGAAATGGAAATAGAAATAGAATGCAGTGGAAATAGAATGCAAAATCAATGCAAGTCAATGCAAAAGTATTGGGGTGCAAGCGAAATAGAATGCAAAATCAATGCAAGTCAATGCAAAAGTATTGGGGTGCAATGGAAATAGAATACAAAACCAATGCAAATACATGCAAATGTATTGGGGTGCAATGGAGAAAAAATGCAACATCAATGCAAGGAAATGCAAAAGTATTGGGGTGCAATTGAAATGGAATGTAAAATCAATGCAAATAAATGGAATAGTATTGGGGTACAATGGAAATACAATGCAAAACCAATGCAAATAAATGCAAAAGTATTGCAGTGCAATGGAAATAGAATGCAAAACCAATGTAAGTCCATGCAAAAGTATTGGGGTGCAATGGAAATAGAATAGAAAAACAATGCAAGTCAATGCAAAAGTATTGGGGTGCAATGGAAAAAGAATGCAAAATCAATGAAAATACACGTAAAAGTATTGGGGTGATATGGAAATAGAATGCAAAACCAATGAAAATAAATGCAAAAGTATTGGGGTGCAATGAAAATAGAATGCAAAATCAATGCAAATAAATGCAAATGTATTAGGGTGCAATGGAAATGGAAATGGAAATAGAATGCAGTGGAAATAGAATGCAAAATCAATGCAAATCAATGCAGAAGTATTCGGGTGCAATGGTAATGGAATGTAAAATCAATGCAAGTAAATGCAAAAGTATTGGGGTGCAATGGAAATACAATGCAAAACCAATGCAAATAAATGCAAAAGTATTGGGATGGAATAGAAATACAATGCAAAATCAATGCAAATAAATGGAAAAGTATTGGGGTGCAATGGAAATAGAATACAAAAACAATGCAAGTAAATGCAAAAGTATTGGGGTGCAATAGAAATAGAATGCAAACTCAATGCAAATAAATGCAAATGTATTGGGGTGCAATGGAAATAGAATGCAAAATCAATGCAAATGAATGCCAAAGTCTTGGGGTGCAATGGAAATAGTATACAAAAAAGATGGAAGTAAATGCAAAAGTATTGGGGTGCAATGGAAATAGAATGCAAAATCAATGCAAATAAATGCAAAAGTATTGGGGTGCAATGGAAATAGAATGCAAAATCAATGCAAAAAATGCAAAAGTATTGGGGTGCAATGGAAATAGAATGCAAAATCATTGCAAGGAAATGCAAAAGTATTGGGGTGCAATGGAAATAGAATGCAAAATCATTGCAAATAAATGCAAAAGTATTGGGGTGCAATGGAAATAGAATGCAAAATCAATGCAAATAAATGCAAAAGTATTGGGGTGCAATGGAAATAGAATACAAAATCAATGCAAGTCAATGCAAAAGTATTGGGGTGCAATGGAAATAGAATGCAAAACCAATGCAAATAAATGCAAAAGTATTGGGGTGCAATGGAAATAGAATGCAAAACCAATGCAAAAATGCAAAAGTATTGGGGTGAAATGGAAATAGAATGCAAAAACAATGAAAACAAATGCAAAAGTATTGGGGTGCAATGGAAATAGAATACAAAAACAATGCAAGTCAATACAAAAGTTTTCGGGTGCAATAGAAATAGAATGCAAACTCAATGCAAATAAATGCAAATGTATTGGGGTGCAATGGAAATAGAATGCAAAATCAATACAAATGAATGCCAAAGTCTTGGGGTGCAATGGAAATAGTATACAAAAAAGATGGAAGTAAATGAAAGGGAATTGGGGTGCAATGGAAATAGAATGCAAAATCAATGCAAATAAATGCAAAAGTATTGGGGTGCAATGGAAATAGAATGCAAAAACAATGCAAATAAATGCAAAAGTATTGGGGTGCAATGGAAATAGAATGCAAAAACAATGAAAACACACGTAAAAGTATTGGGGTGAAATGGAAATAGAATGCAAAAACAATGAAAACAAATGCAAAAGTATTAGGGTGCAATGGAAATAGAATACAAAAACAATGCAAGTCAATACAAAAGTTTTCGGGTGCAATGGAAATAGAATGCAAAACCGCAAATAAATGCAAAAGTATTGGGGTGCAATGGAAATAGAATGCAAAATCAATGCAAATAAATGCAAAACTATTGGGAAGCAATGAAAATAGAATGCAAAATCAATGAAAAATAAATGCAAAATTATTGGGGTGCAATGGAAATAGAATGCAAAATCAATGCAAGTCAATGCAAAAGTATTGGGGTGCAATGGAAATAGAATGCAAAATCAATGCAAGAAATGCAAAAGTATTGGGGTGCAATAGAAATAGAATGCAAAATCAATGCAAATAAATGCAAAAGTATTGGGGTGCAATGGAAATAGAATGCAAAATCAATGCAAATAAATGCAAAAGTATTGGGGTGCAATGGAAATAGAATGCAAAATCAATGCAAATAAATGCAAAAGTATTGGGGTGCAATGGAAATAGAATACAAAAACAATGCAAGTAAATGCAAAAGTATTGGGGTGCAATGGAAATAGAATGCAAAATCAATGCAATAAATGCAAAAGTATTGGGGTGCAATGGAAATAGAATGCAAAATCAATGCAAATAAATGCAAAAGTATTGGATGCAATGGAAATAGAATGCAAAATCAATGCAAGTCAATGCAAAAGTATTGGGGTGCAATGGAAATAGAATGTAAAATCAATGCAAGTCAATGCAAAAGTATTGGGGTGCAATGGAAATAGAATGCAAAATCAAGACAAATAAATGCAAAAGTATTGGCGTTCAATGGAAATAGAATGCAAAATCAATGCAAGTAAAAGCAAAAGTATTGGGGTGCAATGGAAATAGAATGCAAAAAATGCAAGTAAAAGCAAAAGTATTGGGGTGCAATGGAAATAGAATGCAAAATCAATGCAAGTAAAAATGCAAAAGTATTGGGGTGCAATGGAAATAGAATGCAAAATCAATGCAAGTAAATGCAAAAGTATTGGGGTGCAATGGAAATAGAATGCAAAATCAATTGCAAGTCAATGCAAAAGTATTGGGGTGCAATGGAAATAGAATACAAAATCAATGCAAGTCAATGCAAAAGTATTGGGGTGCAATGGAAATAGAATGCAAAATCAATGCAAATAAATGCAAAAGTATTGGGGTGCAATGGAAATAGAATGCAAAATCAATGCAAAAAATGCAAAAGTATTGGGGTGCAATGGAAATAGAATGCAAAATCAATGCAAATAAATGCAAAAGTATTGGGATGGAATGGAAATACAATGCAAAATCAATACAAGTCAATAACTCAATGCAAAAGTATTGGGGTGCAATGGAAATAGAATGCAAGATCAATACAAATAAATGCAAAAGTATTGGGGAGCAATGGAAATAGAATGCAAAATCAATGCAAGTAAAAGCAAAAGTATTGGGGTGCAATGGAAATAGAATGCAAAATCAATGCAAGTAAAAGCAAAAGAATTGGGTGCAATGGAAATAGAATGCAAAATCAATGCATATGAATGCAAAAGTATTGGGGTACAATGGAAATAGAATACAAAAACAATGCAAGTAAAAGCAGAAGTATTGGGGTGCAATGGAAATAGAATGCAAAATCAATGCAAATAAATGGAAAAGTATTGGGGTGCAATGGAAATAGAATACAAAAACAATGCAAGTAAATGCAAAAGTATTGGGGTGCAATAGAAATAGAATGCAAACTCAATGCAAATAAATGCAAATGTATTGGGGTGCAATGGAAATAGAATGCAAAATCAATGCAAATAAATGCAAAAGTATTGGGGTGCAATGGAAATAGAATGCAAAATCAATGCATGTCAAAGCATTGGGGTGCAATGGAAATAGAAAGCAAAATCAATAGTAGATAATGCAGAAGTATTGAGGTGCAATGGAAATACAATGCAAAATCAATGCAAGTCAATGCAAAAGTATTGGGGTGCAATGGAAATAGAATGAAAAAATCAAAGCAAGTAAATGCAAAAGTATTTGGGTGCAATGGAAATAGAATGCAAAATCAATGCAAGTAAATGCAAAAGTATTGGGGTGCAATGGAAATAGAATGCAAAATCAATGCATATACGTAAAAGTATTGGGGTGCAATGGAAATAGATTGCAAAATCAATGCAAGTAAATGCGAAAGTATTGGGGTGCAATGGAAATAGAATGCAAAATCAATGCAAGTAAATGCAAAAGTATTGGGGTGCAATGGAAATAGAATGCAAAATCAATGCAAATAAATGCAAAAGTATTGGGGTGCAATGGAAATAGAATACAAAATCAATGCAAATAAATGCAAAAGTATTGGGGTGCAATGGAAATAGAATGCAAAATCAATGCAAGTCAATGCAAAAGTATTGGGGTGCAATGCTAAATCAATGCAAGTAAAAGCAAAAGTATTGGGGTGCAATGGAAATAGAATGCAAAATCAATGAAAATAAATGCAAAAGTATTGGGGTGCAATGGAAAAAGAATTAGGGTGCAATGGAAATAGAATGCAAAATCAATGCAAGTCAATGCAAAAGTATTGGGTTGCAATGGAAAAAGAATGCAAAATCAATGATAATAAATGCAAAAGAATTGGGGTGCAATGGAAATAGAATGTAAAATCAATGCAAGTCAATGCAAAAGTATTGGGGTGCAATGGAAATACAATGCAAAACCAATGCAAATAAATGCAAAAGTATTGGGATGGAATGGAAATACAATGCAAAATCAATACAAGTCAATAACTCAATGCAAAAGTATTGGGGTGCAATGGAAATAGAATGCAAGATCAATACAAATAAATGCAAAAGTATTGGGGGCAATGGAAATAGAATGCAAAATCAATGCAAGTCAATGAAAAAGTATTGGGGTGCAATGGAAATAGAATGCAAAACCATTGCATATAAATGCAAACGTATTGGGGTGTAATGGAAATAAAATGCAAAATCAGTGCAAGAAAATGCAAAAYTATTGGGGTGCAATAGAAATAGAATGCAAAATCAATGCAAATAAATGCCAAAGTATTGGGGTGCAATGGAAATAGAATGCAAGATCAATGCAAATAAATGCAAAAGTGTTGGGGTGCAATGGAAATGGAATGCAAAATCAATGCAAATAAATGCAAAAGTATTGGGGTGCAATGGAAATGGAAATAGAAATAGAATGCAGTGGAAATAGAATGCAAAATCAATGCAAGTCAATGCAAAAGTATTGGGGTGCAAGCGAAATAGAATGCAAAATCAATGCAAGTCAATGCAAAAGTATTGCGGTGCAATGGAAATAGAATACAAAACCAATGCAAATAAATGCAAAAGTATTGGGGTGCTATGGAAATAGAATGCAAAACCAATGCAAATAAAGCAAAAGTATTGGGGTGCAATGGAAATAGAATGCAAAATCAATGCAAATAAATGCAAAGGTATTGGGGTGCAATGGAAATGGAAAAAGAATGCAGTGGAAATAGAATGCAAAATCAATGCAAGTCAATGCAAAAGTATTGGGGTTCAATGGTAATAGAATGCAAAACCAATGCAAATAAATGCAAAAGTATTGGGGTGCAATGGAAATAGAATGCAAAATCAATGAAAATACACGTAAAAGTATTGGGGTGCAATGGAAATAGAATGCAAAACCAATGAAAATAAATGCAAAAGTATTGGGGTGCAATGGAAATAGAATGCAAAATCAATGCAAATAAATGCAAAAGTATTGGGATGCAATGGAAATAGAATACAAAAACAATGCAAGTCAATGCAAAAGTATTGGGGTGATATGGAAATAGAATGCAAAATCAATGCAAATGAATGCCACAGTATTTGGGTGCAATGGAAATAGAATGCAAAATCAATGCAAGTAAATGCAAAAGTATTGGGGTGCAATAGAAATGGAATGTAAAATCAATGCAAATAAATGCAAAAGTATTGGGGTGCAATGGAAATAAAATGCAAAATCAATGCAAGTCAATAAGTCAATGCAAAAGTATTGGGGTGCAATGGAAAAAGAATGCAAAATCAATGAAAATACACGTAAAAGTATTGGGGTGATATGGAAATAGAATGAAAAATCAATGCAAGTAAATGCAAAAGTATTGGGGTGCAATGAAAATAGAATGCAAAACCAATGCAAATAAATGCAAAAGTATTGAGGTGCAATGGAAATAGAATGCAAAATCAATGAAAATACACGTAAAAGTATTGGGGTGCAATGGAAATAGAATACAAGATCAATACAAATAAATGCAAAAGTATTGGGGTTCAATGAAAATAGAACGCAAAATCAATGCAAATAAATGCAAAAGTATTGGGGTTCAATGGAAATGGAAATGGAAATACAATGCAGGGGAAATAGAATGCAAAATCAATGCAAGTCAATGCAAAAGTATTGGGGTGCAATGGAAATACAATGTAAAATCAATGCAAGTCAATGCAAAAGTATTGGGGTTCAATGGAAATAGAATGCAAAACCAATGCAAACAAATGCAAAAGTATTGGGATGGAATGGAAATACAATGCAAAATCAATGCAAGTCAATAAGTCAATGCAAAAGTATTGGGGTGCAATGGAAATAGAATGCAAGATCAATACAAATAAATGCAAAAGTATTGGGGTTCAATGGAAATAGAATGCAAAATCAATGCAAATAAATGCAAAAGTATTGGGGTGCAATGGAAATAGAATGCAAAATCAATGCAAGTCAATGCAAAAGTATTGGGTGCAATGGAAATAGAATGCAAAATCAATGCAAATAAATGCAAAAGTATTGGGGTGCAATGGAAATAGAATGCAAAATCAATGCAAGTAAATGCAAAAGTATTGGGGTGCAATGGAAATAGAATGCAAAATGCAAATAAATGCAAAAGTATTGGGGTGCAATGGAAATGGAAATAGAAATAGAATGCAGTGGAAATAGAATGCAAAATCAATGCAAGTCAATGCAAAAGTATTGGGGTGCAAGCGAAATAGAATGCAAAATCAATGCAAGTCAATGCAAAAGTATTGCGGTGCAATGGAAATAGAATACAAAACTAATGCAAATACATGCAAATGTATTGGGGTGCTATGGAAATACAATGCAAAACCAATGCAAATAAATGCAAAAGTATTGGGGTGAAACGGAAATAGAATGCAAAAACAATGCAAATAAATGCAAAAGTATTGGGGTGCAATGGAAATAGAATGCAAAATCAATGCAAATAAATGCAAAAGTATTGGGGTGCAATGGAAATGGAAAAAGAATGCAGTGGAAATAGAATGCAAAATCAATGCAAGTCAATGCAAAAGTATTGGGGTTCAATGGTAATAGAATTCAAAACCAATGCAAATAAATGAAAAGGTATTGGGGTGCAATGGAAATAGAATGCAAAATCAATGAAAATACATGTAAAAGTATTGGGGTGCAATGGAAATAGAATGCAAAATCAATGCAAATAAATGCAAAAGTATTGGGGTGCAATGGAAATAGAATGCAAAATCAATGCAAATGCAAAAGTATTGGGGTGCAATGGAAATAGAATGCAAAACCAATGAAAATAAATGCAAAAGTATTGGGGTGCAATGGAAATAGAATGCAAAATCAATGCAAATAAATGCAAAAGTATTGGGATGCAATGGAAATAGAATACAAAAACAATGCAAGTCAATGCAAAAGTATTGGGGTGCAATGGAAATAGAATGCAAAATCAATGCAAGTCAATGCAAAAGTATTGGGGTGCAATGGAAAAAGAATGCAAAATCAATGAAAATACATGTAAAACTATTGGGATGCAATGGAAATAGAATGCAAGGAAATGCAAATGGAATGGGGTGCAATGGAAAAGTATTGGGGTYAAAAAGTATTGGGGTGCAATGGAAATACAATGCATAATCAATGCAAGTCAATGCAAAAGTATTGGGGTGCAATGGAAATAGAATGCAAAACCAATGCAAATGAATGCCAAAGTATTGGGGTGCAATGGAAATAGAATACAAAAACAATGCAAGTAAGTGCAAAAGTATTATAGTGCAATGGAAATAGAATACAAAAACAATGCAAGTCAATGCAAAAGTATTGGGGTGCAATGATGCAAATAAATGCAAAAGCATTGGGGTGCAATGGAAATAGAATGCAAAATCATTGCAAATAAATGCAAAGGTATTGGGGTGCAATGGAAATGGAAAAAGAATGCAGTGGAAATAGAATGCAAAATCAATGCAAGTCAATGCAAAAGTATTGGGGTGCAATGGAAATAGAATTCAAAACCAATGCAAATAAATGAAAAGGTATTGGGGTGCAATGGAAATAGAATGCAAAATCAATGAAAATACACGTAAAAGTATTGGGGTGCAATGGAAATAGAATGCAAAACCAATGAAAATAAATGCAAAAGTATTGGGGTGCAATGGAAATAGAATGCAAAATCAATGCAAATAAATGCAAAAGTATTGGGTGCAATGGAAATAGAATACAAAAACAATGCAAGTCAATGCAAAAGTATTGGGGTGCAATGGAAATAGAATGCAAAACCAATGCATATAAATGCAAAAGTATTGGGGTGCAATGGAAATAAAACGCAAAAACAATGCAAGTAAATGCAAAAGTATTGGGGTGCGATTGAAATAGAATGCAAAATCAATGCAAATAAATGCAAAAGTGTTGGGGTGCAAGGGAAATGGAAATAGAATGCAGAGGAAATAGAATGCAATATCAATGCAAGTCAATGCAAAAGTATTGGGTGCAATGGAAATAGAATGTAAAATCAATGCATGTTAATGTAAAAGTATTGGAGTGCAATGGAAATAAAATGCAAAATCATTGCTAGTAAATGCAAAAGTATTGGGGTGCAATGGAAATAGAATGCAAAATCAATGCAAATAAATGCAAAAGTATTGGGGTGCAATGGAAATAGAATGCAAAATTAATGCAAGTCAATGCAAAATTATTGGGGTGCAATGGAAATAGAATGCAAAATCAAGGCGAGTCAATGCAAAAGTATTGTTGGGAAATAGAAATAGAATGCAATAACAATGCATGTCAATGCAAAAGTATTGGGGTGCAATGGAAATAGAATGCAACATCAATGCAAGTTAATGCAAAAGTATTGGGGTTCATTGGAAATAGAATGCAAAACCAATGCAAATAAATGCAAAAGTTTTGGGGTGCAATGGAAATAGAATGCAAAATCAATGCAAATAAATGCAAAGGTATTGGGGTGCAATGGAAATGGAAATGTTAAAAGAATGCAGTGGAAATAGAATGCAAAATCATTGCAAGTAAATACAAATGTATTGGGGTGCAATGGAAATAGAATGAAAAATCAGTGCAAATAATGGCAAAAGTATTGGGGTGCAATGGAAATAAAATGAAAAATCAGTGCAAATAATGGCAAAAGTATTGGGGTGCAATGGAAATAAAATGCAAATTCAATGCAAGTCAATAAGTCAATGCAAAAGTATTGGGGTGCAATAGAAATAGAATGCAAGATCAATACAAATAAATGCAAAAGTATTGGGGTGCAATGGAAATAGAATACAAAAACAATGCAAGTAAATGCAAAAGTATTGGAGTGCAATGGAAAAAGAATGCAAAATCAATGAAAATACACGTAAAAGTATTGGGGTGCAATGGATAGAATGCGTGTTGTGTGATTTGTTGATTGGTTGTGTGAATTGACTAGATTTGTTTGGCGTGTTGATTGTGATTTTGGTTGTGATTCGTGTAGATTGTGTGTTTGGATGTGATTGATGGATATTGTGTTATGTGATGATGTGTTGTGTGCGATCCGATTAGTGTGGTTGCTGTGTGCTTTTGATTGTTCGGTTAGTTGTGTGTTTTACGTGTTTTGTTATGATTGATGTTTGGCGATATATGAATTGTTGATGTGTGTACGATTGTTTGTGGTGTGTGTGTTGATTGGTGTGTGTGTTTGTGATCGTGATGTGGTTGTTAGATTGTGAGTTGATGATTAAGTATTAGCTGGTGGGTGTGTGGTCTGGGTGATAGTGTGTTCAGTGATTGATTTGTCGTGGATTTGATGGAGTGTTAGATAGGATGTTGGATTGATTATGTGATTGTGGTGGGTGGTTTGTGTTGTGATGATTGTGTTGTGTGTGATGATGGATTGATTTGAGGTTGTTTGTGGTGTTGGTTGTGTTGATTTTGTGTTCTAGATTGATATGTGATTTGATTGTTTGTAGTGATGATTTGTGTGCATATGGATTTTATTGATGTGATTGTGTGTTGTGATTTGTTCGTGATGTTTGATTGATTGATTTGTGTTGGTGATGATGGGGGTTCGATGGGATGTTGTGATGGTGTGTGTGATTGTTGTGGTGATTGTGTTGATTGCTATTGTGATTGGTGTAGTGGTCGAAGTGTTTGATTGGGTTTCTGTGTCGAATATGGAATTTGAGTGTGTGTTGATTTGTGTGTGATGTGTGTCGATTTTCGTTGAGTGTTGATTGTTGTTGATTGTGATATTGTGTGATTTGTGTGATATGTGTTTGTCCTGCGACTGTGGTTTGTGTGTGATGTGTGATTTATGATTGTTTGATTGTTGTTGTTGGTGATCGTAGTGATTGTGATGTAGTGATGTGTGTGTGATGTGATACTTTTGATTTTCTCTTTTTTTTTTGTTTTTTTGTGTGTGTGTGTGTTGTGGGTGATCTGATGATTTGTGGGATCTTGTAGATTTGATTGTGGGATGAATTTGTTTTGTGGTAGTGTCTGTGTGTGTTGTTGTTGTGTTTAGTTGATAGATGTTGTGATAGGATTTGGTGTTTGTGATAGTGTTGATGTGTTGTGTGGATGGCATGTATGTAGTGTGATGTGATTGATTGATTGTGTGTGTTGAGGTGTGTGTTTGTGATTGTTGATGTTGTTTGTTGGTGATGTAGGTGGATTGTCTGTGTGGTGTGTGTCTTTGTGTGTTGATCGATGAGTTGATTGTTTGTGATTGATTGTTGTTCGCTTGGTGTGGTGGTGGTTTTGTGCTGATTGGTTGATGGATTTGATCGTGTGTGTTTTTTTGTGTTGTGATGTTTGTGATTGTTGTTATCGTCGTCTAAGGTCGTGCTGAATGAGTTGATGTGGTGGTTGAATTGTCGGGATAGTAGAGACTTTGTCGATTTTGTGTGTTGAGGTTGTGTGTGGATGGATGTAGTGTCGGATGTGATTGTGGCTAGTTTCGCGTCGTGGGTGATAGTGCGTTGGTGATGTGTGTGTAGTTGATTGTGATTATTGTGTTCATGTCGA
The DNA here is from genome assembly GCF_025583915.1 of Anolis sagrei ordinatus. Lineage (NCBI taxonomy): Eukaryota > Metazoa > Chordata > Lepidosauria > Squamata > Anolidae > Anolis > Anolis sagrei. The sequence goes on along the minus strand of NW_026844367.1, from coordinate 33,729,270 downwards.
TTGTGCTGCGTGATTGGTTGTTCGTGGTGATTGTGTGTGTATGTGTGTGTGTGTGATGGGTGTTTCGGGTGGTTGTCGGTTGTGTGTAGTTCTGTTGTGTGATGTGTTGTGCGTGTGTTCGATGTACCGATTGTGTGTTGTGTGACTGATGTGTGCTGTTGATTTGATATTATTTTTTTTTTTTTTTTTTTTTTTCTTGTTGATTGTGTGATGTTGCGTGTGTTCGTGTGATTGTGATGTGGTGTGAGTGGTTGTGGTTGATTGTGTTGATATGGATTTCTGATGTGATGATTGTTGCTTTGTGGTGTGTCGGTGTGATGGTGGTGGGGATGGGGTTGTGGAGTGATTGATTGATTTGTTTGTGTGTGATGTGTGATTGTGAATGATGTGTGTGTTTGTGGTGATGATGTGGGAGATTAGTGTGTCAGGATATGATGTGCTGATGTGTGTTTTTTGTGATGTGTTAGTTCGGTTGATGTTTAGTTGTGGATTGGTTGTGTGATTGCGTGTGATTTTGTGTAGTTGTTGTGTGTGTGTGATTCCGTGTGTGATGGATTGGGGTGATTGTGTGTGATGATGTGTGATGTGATTGTGTGTTTGTGTGTGATATGGGAAATTGATAGGTGTGATGTGTGTTGATGATTTTGTGTGTGTTGTTTGATTCATTTTGTGACGATTGATGATGTGGGTGTTGTCGGTAGTTGTGTGTGTCAATGTAAAAGTATTGGGGTGATATGGAAATACAATGCAAAACCAATAAAAATAAATGCAAAAGTATTGGGGTGCAATGGAAATAGAATACAAAAACAATGCAAGTAAATGCAAAAGTATTGGAGTGCAATGGAAATAGAATGCAAAATCAATGAAAATACACGTAAAAGTATTGGGGTGCAATGGAAATAGAATGCAAGGAAATGGAAATGTAATGGGGTGCAATGGAAAAGTATTAGGGTGAAAAAGTATTGGGGTGCAATGGAAATAGAATGCATAATCAATGCAAGTCAATGCAAAAGTATTGGGGTACAATGGAAATAGAATGCAAAACCAATACATAGAAATGCAAACGTATTGGGGTGCAATGGAAATTCAACGCAAAATCAATGCAAGTAAATGCAAAAGTATTGGGGTGCGATGCAAATAGAACGCAAAATCAATGCAAATAAATGCAAAAGTATTGGGGTGCAATGGAAATAGAATGCAAAATCAATGCAAATAAATGCAAAAGTATTGGGGTGCAATGGATATAGAATGCAAAATCAATGCAAATAAATACAAAAGTATTAAGGTGCAATGGAAATAGAATGCAAAATCAATGCAAATAAATGCAAAAGTATTGGGGTGCAATTGGAATAGAATGCAAAATCACTGCAAGTAAAAGCAAATGTATTGGGGTGCAATGGAAATAGAATGCAAGAACAATACAAATAAATGCAAAAGTATTGGGGTGCAATGGAAATAGAATGCAAAATCAATGCAAGTAAAAGCAAAAGTATTTGGGTGCAATGGAAATAGAATGCAAGATCAATACAAATAAATGCAAAAGTATTGGGGTGCAATGGAAATAGAATGCAAAATCAATGCAAGTCAATGGAAAAGTATTGGGGTGCAAGGGAAATAGAATGCAAAATCAATGCAAATAAATGCAAAAGTATTGGGGTGCAATGGAAATGGAAATGGAAATAGAATGCAGGGGAAATAGAATGCAAAATCAATGCAAGTCAATGCAAAAGTATTGGGGTGCAATGGAAATAGAATGTATAATCAATGCAAGTCAATGCAAAAGTATTGGGGTTCAATGGAAATAGAATGCAAAATCAATGCAAATAAATGCAAAAGTATTGGGATGGAATGGAAATACAATGAAAAATCAATGCAAGTCAGTAAGTCAATGCAAAAGCATGGGGTGCAATGGAAATAGAATGCAAGATCAATAAAAATAAATGAAAAAGTATTGGGGTTCAATGGAAATAGAATGCAAAATCAATGCAAGTAAAAGCAAAAGTATTGGGGTGCAATGGAAATAGAATGCAAAATCAATGCAAATAAATGCAAAGGTATTGGGGTGCAATGGAAATGGAAAAAGAATGCAGTGGAAATAGAATGCAAAATCAATGCAAATAAATGCAAAAGTATTGGGATGCAATGGAAATAGAATACAAAAATGCAAGTCAATGCAAAAGTATTGGGGTGCAATGGAAATAGAATGCAAGGAAATGCAAAAGTATTGGGATGCAATGGAAATAGAAATGCAAAATCAATGCAAGTAAAAGCAAAAGTATTGGGGTGCAATGTAAATAGAATGCAAAATCAATGCAAGTAAATGCAAAAGTATTGGGGTGCGATGCAAATAGAACGCAAAATCAATGCAAGTAAATGCAAAAGTATTGGGGTGCAATGAAAATAGAATGCAAAATCAATGCAAATAAATGCAAATGTATTAGGGTGCAATGGAAATAGAATGCAAAACCAATGCAAATAAATGAAAAAGTATTGGGGTGCAATGGAAATAGAATGCAAAATCAATGCAAATAAATGCAAAAGTATTGGGGTGCAATGGAAATAGAATGCAAAATCAATGCAAGTAAAAGCAAAAGTATTTGGGTGCAATGGAAATAGAATGCAAGATCAATACAAATAAATGCAAAAGTATTGGGGTTCAATGTAAATAGAATGCAAAACCAATGCATATAAATGCAAACGTATTGGGGTGCAATGGAAATAAAACGCAAAATCAATGCAAGTAAATGCAAAAGTATTGGTGTGCGATGCAAATAGAACGCAAAATCAATGCAAATAGATGCAAAAGTATTGGGGTGCAATGGATATAGAATGCAAAATCAATGCAAGTAAATACAAAAGTATTGGGGTACAATGGAAATAGAATGCAAAATCAATGCAAATAAATGCAAAAGTATTGGGGTGCAATTGAAATAGAATACAAAAACAATGCAAGTCAATGCTAAAGTTTTGGGGTGCAATGGAAATAGAATGCAAGGAAATGCAAATGTAATGGGGTGCAATGGAAAAATATTGGGGTGAAAAAGTATTGGGGTGCAATGGAAATAGAATGCATAATCAATGCAAGTCAATGCAAAAGTATTCGGGTGCAAAGGAAATAGAATGCAAAACCAATGCATATAAATGCAAAGGTATTGGGGTGTAATGGAAATAAAACGCAAAATCAATGCAAGAAAATGCAAAAGTATTGGGGTGCAATGGAAATAGAATGTAAAATCAATGCAAGTCAATGCAAAAGTATTGGGGTTCAATGGAAATAGAATGCAAAATCAATGCAAGTAAAAGCAAAAGTATTGGGGTTCAATGGAAATATAATGCAAAACCAATGCAAATACATGCAAAAGTATTGGGATGGAATGGAAAAACAATGCAAAACCAATGCAAGTCAATAAGTCAATGCAAAAGTATTGCGGTGCAATGGAAATAGAATGCAAAAACAATGCAAATAACTGCAAAAGTTTTGGGGTGCAATGGAAATAGAATGCAAAATCAATGCAAATAAATGCAAAGGTATTGGGGTGCAATGGAAATGGAAAAAGAATGCAGTGGAAATAGAATGCAAAATCAATGCAAATAAATGCAAAAGTATTGGGATGCAATGGAAATAGAATACAAAAATGCAAGTCAATGCAAAAGTATTGGGGTGCAATGGAAATAGAATGCAAGGAAATGCAATTGTAATGGGGTGCAATAGAAATACAATGCAAAATCAATGCAAGTAAAAGCAAAAGTATTGGGGTGCAATGGAAATAGAATGCAAAAACAATGCAAATAACTGCAAAAGTTTTGGGGTGCAATGGAAATAGAATGCAAAATCAATGCAAATAAATGCAAAGGTATTGGGGTGCAATGGATATGGAAATGTTAAAAGAATGCAGTGGAAATAGAATGCAAAATCAATGCAAGTAAATACAAATGTACTGGGGATCAATGGAAATAGAATAAAAATCAATGCAAGTAAATGCAAAAGTATTGGGGTGCATTGGAAATAGAACGCCAAATCAATGCAAATGATGGCAAAAGTATTGGGGTGCAATGGAAATAAAATGCAAAATCAATGCAAGTCAATAAATCAATGCAAAAGTATTGGGGTGCAATGGAAATAGAATGCAAGATCAATGCAAATAAATGCAAAAGTATTAGGGTGCAATGGAAATAGAATACAAAACTAATGCAAATACATGCAAATGTATTGGGGTGCAATGGAAATAGAATGCATAATCAATACAAGTCAATGCAAAAGTATTGGGGTGCAATGGAAATAGAATGCTTAATCAATGCAAGTCAATGCAAACGTATTGGGGTGTAATGGAAATAAAACGCAAAATCAAAGCAAGAAAATGCAAAAGTATTGGGGTGCAATAGAAATAGAATGAAAAATCAATGCAATTAAATGCAAAAGTACTGGGGTGCAATGGAAATAGAATGCAAAATCAATGCAAATAAATGCAAAAGTATTGGGGTGCAATGGAAATGGAAATAGAAATAGAATGCAGTGGAAATAGAATGCAAAATCAATGCAAGTCAATGCAAAAGTATTGGGGTGCAAGCGAAATAGAATGCAAAATCAATGCAAGTCAATGCAAAAGTATTGCGGTGCAATGGAAATAGAATGCAAAACTAATGCAAATACATGCAAATGTATTGGGGTGCTATGGAAATAGAATGCAAAACCAATGCAAATAAATGCAAAAGTATTGGGGTAAAACGGAAATAGAATGCAAAAACAATGCAAATAAATGCAAAAGTATTGGGGTGCAATGGAAATAGAATGCAAAATCATTGCAAAATAAATGCAAAGGTATTGGGGTGCAATGGAAATGGAAAAAGAATGCAGTGGAAATAGAATGCAAAATCAATGCAAGTCAATGCAAAAGTATTGGGGTGCAATGGTAATAGAATTCAAAACCAATGCAAATAAATGAAAAGGTATTGGGGTGCAATGGAAATAGAATACAAAAATAATGCAAGTAAGTGCAAAAGTATTGGGGTGCAATGGAAATAGAATGCAAAATGAATGCAAATAAATGGAAAAGTATTGGGGTGCAAGGTAAATAGAATGCAAAATCAGTGCAAATGAATGCCAAAGTATTAAGGTGCAATGGAAATAGAATACAAAAAATCAATGCAAGTAAGTGCAAAAGTATTAGGGTGCAATGAAAAAGAATGCAAAATCAATGCAAGTAAAAGCAAAAGTATTGGGGTTCAATGGAAATAGAATGCAAAATCAATGCAAGTAAAAGCAAAAGTATTGGCGTGCAATGGAAATAGAATGCAAAATCAATGGAATTAAAAGCAAAAGTATTGGGGTGCAACGGAAATAGAATGCAAAACCAATGAAAATAAATGCAAAAGTATTGGGGTGCAATAGAAATAGAATACAAAAACAATGCAAGTCAATGCAAAAGTATTGGGGTGCAATGGAAATAGAATGCAAAATCAATGCAAGTCAATGCAAAAGTATTGGGGTGCAATGGAAAAAGAATGCAAAATCAATGAAAATACACGTAAAAGAATTGGGGTGCAATGGAAATTGAATGCAAGGAAATGCAAATGGAATGGGGTGCAATGGAAAAGTATTGGGGTGAAAAACTATTGGGGTGCAATTGAAATAGAATGCATAATCAATGGAAGTCAATGCAAAAGTATTGGGGTGCAATGGAAATAGAATGCAAAATCAATGCAAATAAATGCAAAAGTATTGGGGTGCAATGGAAATGGAAATAGAATGCAGGGGAAATAGAATGCAAAATAAATGCAAGTCAATGCAAAAGTATTGGGGTGCAATGGAAATAGAATCTAAAATGAAGGCAAATCAATGCAAAAGTATTGGGGTTCATTGGAAATATAATGCAAAATCAATGCAAGTAAAAGCAAAAGTATTGGGGTTCAATGGAAATAGAATGCAAAACCAATGCAAATACGTGCAACAGTATTGGGATGGAATGGAAATACAATGCAAAATCAATGCAAGTCAATAAGTCAATACAAAAGTATTGGGGTGCAATGGAAATAGAATGCAAGATCAATAAAAATAAATGCAAAAGTATTGGGGTTCGATGGAAATAGAATGCAAAATCAATGCAAGTAAAAGCAAAAGTATTGCCGTGCAATGGAAATAGAATGCAAAATCAATGCAAATGAATGCCACAGTATTGGGGTGCAATGGAAATAGAATACAAAAATAATGCAAGTAAGTGCAAAAGTATTGGGGTGCAATGGAAATAGAATGCAAAACCAATGCAAATAAATGCAAAAGTATTGGGGTGCAATGGAAATAGAATGCAAAATCAATGCAAATAAATGCAAAGGTATTGGGGTGCAATGGAAATGGAAATGTTAAAAGAATGCAGTGGAAATAGAATGCAAAATCAATGCAAGTCAATGCAAAAGTATTTGGGTGCAATGGAAATAGAATGCAAAATCAATGCAAGTAAATACAAATGTATTGGGATGCAATGGAAATAGAATGAAAAATCAATGCAAGTAAATGCAAAAGTATTGGGGTGCAATGGAAATAGAATGTAAAATCAATGCAAATAAATGCAAAAGTATTGGGGTGCAATGGAAATAAAATGCAAAATCAATGCAAGTCAATAAGTCAATGCAAAAGTATTGGGGTGCAATGGAAAAAGAATGCAAAATCAATGAAAATACATGTAAAAGTATTGGGGTGATATGGAAATAGAATGCAAAACCAATGAAAATAAATGCAAAAGTATTGAGGTGCAATGGAAATAGAATGCAAAATCAATGAAAATACACGTAAAAGTATTGGGGTGCAATGGAAATAGAATGCAAGGAAATTCAAATGTAATGGGGTGCAATGGAAAATTATTGTGGTGAAATACTATAGGGGTGCAATTGAAATAGAATGCATAATCAATGCAAGTCAATGCAAAAGTATTGGGGTACAATGGAAATAGAATGCAAAACCAATGCAAATGAATGCCAAAGTATTGGGGTGCGATGCAAATAGAACGCAAAATCAATGAAAATAAATGCAAAAGTATTGGGGTGCAATGGAAATAGAATGCAAAATCAATGCAAATAAATGCAAAAGTATTGGGGTTCAATGGAAATGGAAATGGAAATACAATGCAGGGGAAATAGAATGCAAAATCAATGCAAGTCAATGCAAAAGTATTGGGGTGCAATGGAAATAGAATGTAAAATCAATGCAAGTCAATGCAAAAGTATTGGGGTTCAATGGAAATAGAATGCAAAACCAATGCAAACAAATGCAAAAGTATTGGGATGGAATGGAAATACAATGCAATATCAATGCAAGTCAATAAGTCAATGCAATAGTATTGGGGTACAATGGAAATAGAATGCAAGATCAATACAAATAAATGCAAAAGTATTGAGGTTCAATGGAAATAGAATGCAAAATCAATGCAAATAAATGCAAAAGTATTGGGGTGCAATGGATATAGAATGCAAAATCAATGCAAATAAATACAAAAGTATTAAGGTGCAATGGAAATAGAATGCAAAATCAATGCAAATAAATGCAAAAGTATTGGGGTGCAATTGGAATAGAATGCAAAATCAATGCAAGTAAAAGCAAATGTATTGGGGTGCAATGGAAATAAAATGCAAGATCAATACAAATAAATGCAAAAGTATTGGGGTGCAATGGAAATAGAATGCAAAATCAATGCAAGTAAAAGCAAAAGTATTTGGGTGCAATGGAAATAGAATGCAAGATCAATACAAATAAATGCAAAAGTATTGGGGTTCAATGTAAATAGAATGCAAAACCAATGCATATAAATGCAAACGTATTGGGGTGCAATGGAAATAAAACGCAAAATCAATGCAAGTAAATGCAAAAGTATTGGTGTGCGATGCAAATAGAACGCAAAATCAATGCAAATAGATGCAAAAGTATTGGGGTGCAATGGATATAGAATGCAAAATCAATGCAAGTAAATACAAAAGTATTGGGGTGCAATGGAAATAGAATGCAAAATCAATGCAAATAAATGCAAAAGTATTGGGGTGCAATTGAAATAGAATACAAAAACAATGCAAGTCAATGCTAAAGTTTTGGGGTGCAATGGAAATAGAATGCAAGGAAATGCAAATGTAATGGGGTGCAATGGAAAAATATTGGGGTGAAAATGTATTGGGGTGCAATGGAAATAGAATGCATAATCAATGCAAGTCAATGCAAAAGTATTGGGGTGCAAAGGAAATAGAATGCAAAACCAATGCATATAAATGCAAAGGTATTGGGGTGTAATGGAAATAAAACGCAAAATCAATGCAAGAAAATGCAAAAGTATTGGGGTGCAATGGAAATAGAATGTAAAATCAATGCAAGTCAATGCAAAAGTATTGGGGTTCAATGGAAATAGAATGCAAAATCAATGCAAGTAAAAGCAAAAGTATTGGGGTTCAATGGAAATATAATGCAATACCAATGCAAATACATGCAAAAGTATTGGGATGGAATGGAAAAACAATGCAAAACCAATGCAAATAAATGCAAAAATATTGGGATGGAATGGAAAAACAATGCAAAATCAATGCAAGTCAATGCAAGTCAATGCAAAAGTATTGCGGTGCAATGGAAATAGAATGCAAAAACAATGCAAATAACTGCAAAAGTTTTGGGGTGCAATGGAAATAGAATGCAAAATCAATGCAAATAAATGCAAAGGTATTGGGGTGCAATGGATATGGAAATGTTAAAAGAATGCAGTGGAAATAGAATGCAAAATCAATGCAAGTCAATAAATCAATGCAAAAGTATTGGGGTGCAATGGAAATAGAATGCTTAATCAATGCAAGTCAATGCAAACGTATTGGGGTGTAATGGAAATAAAACGCAAAATCAAAGCAAGAAAATGCAAAAGTATTGGGGTGCAATAGAAATAGAATGAAAAATCAATGCAATTAAATGCAAAAGTACTGGGGTGCAATGGAAATAGAATACAAAATCAATGCAAATAAATGCAAAAGTATTGGGGTGCAATGGAAATGGAAATAGAAATAGAATGCAGTGGAAATAGAATGCAAAATCAATGCAAGTCAATGCAAAAGTATTGGGGTGCAAGCGAAATAGAATGCAAAATCAATGCAAGTCAATGCAAAAGTATTGCGGTGCAATGGAAATAGAATACAAAACCAATGCAAATAAATGCAAAAGTATTGGGGTGCTATGGAAATAGAATGCAAAACCAATGCAAATAAATGCAAAAGTATTGGGGTGAAACGGAAATAGAATGCAAAAACAATGCAAATAAATGCAAAAGTATTGGGGTGCAATGGAAATAGAATGCAAAATCAATGCAAATAAATGCAAAGGTATTGGGGTGCAATGGAAATGGAAAAAGAATGCAGTGGAAATAGAATGCAAAATCAATGCAAGTCAATGCAAAAGTATTGGGGTGCAATGGAAATAGAATTCAAAATCAATGCAAGTCAATGCAAAAGTATTGGGGTGCAATGGAAATAGAATGTAAAATCAATGCAAAAGTAATTGGGGTGCAATGGAAATAGAATGCAAAACCAATGCAAATAAATGCAAAAGTATTGGGGTGCAATGGAAATAGAATGCAAAATCAATGCAAATAAATGCAAAAGTATTGGGATGCAATGGAAATAGAATACAAAAACAATGCAAGTCAATGCAAAAGTATTGGGGTGCAATGGAAATAGAATGCAAAATCAATGCAAGTCAATGCAAAAGTATTGGGGTGCAATGAAAAAAGAATGCAAAATCAATGAAAATACACGTAAAAGTATGGGGTGCAATGGAAATAGAATGCAAGGAAATGCAAATGGAATGGGGTGCAATGGAAAAGTATTGGGGTGAAAAACTATTGGGGTGCAATTGAAATACAATGCATAATCAATGGAAGTCAATGCAAAAGTAGTTGGGGTACAATGGAAATAGAATGCAAAACCAATGCATATAAATGCAAAAGTATTGGGGTGCGATTCAAATACAACACAAAATCAATGAAAATAAATGCGAAAGTATTGGGGTGCAATGGAAATGGAAATGGAAATAGAATGCAGGGGAAATAGAATGCAAAATCAATGCAAGTCAATGCAAAAGTATTGGGGTGCAATGGAAATAGAATGTAAAATGAAGGCAAATCAATGCAAAAGTATTGGGGTTCAATGGAAATATAATGCAAAATCAATGCAAGTAAAAGCAAAAGTATTGGGGTTCAATGGAAATAGAATGCAAAACCAATGCAAATACATGCAACAGTATTGGGATGGAATGGAAATACAATGCAAAATCAATGCAAGTCAATAAGTCAATACAAAAGAATTGGGGTGCAATGGAAATAGAATGCAAGATCAATAAAAATAAATGCAAAAGTATTGGGGTTCAATGGAAATAGAATGCAAAATCAATGCAAGTAAAAGCAAAAGTATTGGCGTGCAATGGAAATAGAATGCAAAATCAATGCAAATGAATGCCACAGTATTGGGGTGCAATGGAAATAGAATACAAAAATAATGCAAGTAAGTGCAAAAGTATTGGGGTGCAATGGAAATAGAATGCAAAACCAATGCAAATAAATGCAAAAGTATTGGGGTGCAATGGAAATAGAATGCAAAATCAATGCAAATAAATGCAAAGGTATTGGGGTGCAATGGAAATGGAAACGTTAAAAGAATGCAGTGGAAATAGAATGCAAAATCAATGCAAGTCAATGCAAAAGTATTGGGTGCAATGGAAATAGAATGCAAAATCAATGCAAGTAAATACAAATGTATTGGGATGCAATGGAAATAGAATGAAAAATCAATGCAAGTAAATGCAAAAGTATTGGGGTGCAATGAAAATAGAATGCAAAACCAATGCAAATAAATGCAAAGGTATTGAGGTGCAATGGAAATAGAATGCAAAATCAATGAAAATACACGTAAAAGTATTGGGGTGCAATGGAAATAGAATGCAAGGAAATTCAAATGTAATGGGGTGCAATGGAAAATTATTGTGGTGAAATACTATAGGGGTGCAATTGAAATAGAATGCATAATCAATGCAAGTCAATGCAAAAGTATTGGGGTACAATGGAAATAGAATGCAAAACCAATGCAAATGAATGCCAAAGTATTGAGGTGCAATGGAAATAAAACGCAAAATCAATGCAATTAAATGCAAAAGTATTGGGGTGCGATGCAAATAGAACGCAAAATCAATGAAAATAAATGCAAAAGTATTGGGGTGCAATGGTGCAAGTCAATGCAAAAGTATTGGGGTGCAATGGAAATAGAATGCAAAATCAATGGAATTAAAAGCAAAAGTATTGGGGTGCAATGGAAATAGAATGCACAATAAATGCAAGTCAATGCAAAAGTATTGGGGTGCAATGGAAATAGAATGCAAAATCAATGCAAATGAATGCCAAAGTATTGGGGTGCAATGGAAATAGAATACAAAAGCAATGCAAGTCAATGCAAAAGTATTGGGGTGCAATGGAAAAAGAATGCAAAATCAATGAAAATACACGTAAAAGTATTGGGGTGCAATGGAAATAGAATGCAAAATCAATGCAAATAAATGCAAAAGTATTGGGGTGCAATGGAAATAGAATGCAAAATCAATGCAAGTAAAAGCAAAAGTATTGGGGTGCAATGGAAATAGAATGCAAAATCAATGCAAATGAATGCCAAAGTATTGGGGTGCAATGGAAATAGAATACAAAAACAACGCAAGTAAATGCAAAAGTATTGAGGTGCAATGGAAATAGAATGCAAAATAAATGCAAATAAATGGAAACGTATTGGGGTGCAAGGGAAATAGAATGCAAAATCAATGCAAATGAATGCCAAAGTYTTGGGGTGCATTGAAAAAAAACGCAAAATCAATGGAATTAAATGCAAAAGTATTGGGGTGCAATGGAAACAGAATGCAAAATCAATGCAAGTAAAAGCAAAAGTATTGGGGTGCAATGGAAATAGAATGCATAGTCAATGCCAATGAATGCCAAAGTATTGGGGTGCAATGGAAATAGAATACAAATATAATGCAAGTAAGTGCAAAAGTATTGGGGTGCAATGGAAATAGAATGCAAAATCAATGCAAATAAATGGAAAAGTATTGGGGTGCAAGGTAAATAGAATGCAAAATAAAAGCAAACGAATGCCAAAGTATTGAGGTGCAATGGAAATAGAATACAAAAAATCAATGCAAGTAAGTGCAAAAGTATTAGGGTGCAATGGAAATAGAATGCAAAATCAATGCAATTAAAAGCAAAAGCATTGGGTTGCAATGGAAATAGAATTCAAGATCAATACAAATAAATGCAAAAGTATTGGGGTCCAATGGAAATAGAATGCAAAATCAATGCAAGTAAAACCAAAAGTATTGGCGTGCAATGGAAATAGAATGCAAAATCAATGGAATTAAAAGCAAAAGTATTGGGGTGCAATGTAAATAGAATGCAATATCAATGCAAATGAATGGAAAAGTATTGGGGTGCAAGGGAAATAGAATGTCAAAATCAATGCAAGTCAATGCAAAAGTATTGGGGAGCAATGGAAATGGAATGCAAAATCAATGCAAGTCAATGCAAATAGTATTGGGTACAATGGAAATAGAATGCAAAACCAATGCAAATAAATGTAAAAGTATTGGGGTGCAATGGAAATAGAATGCAAAACCAATGCAAATAAATGCAAAAGTATTGGGGTGCAATGGAAATAGAATGCAAAATCAATGCAAATCAATGCAAAAGTATTGGGGTGCAATGGAAATAGAATGCAAAATCAATGCAAATAAATGCAAAAGTATTGGGGTGCAATGGAAATGGAAAAAGAATTCAGTGGAAATAGAATGCCAAAACAATGCAAGTCAATGCAAAAGCATTGGGGTGCAATTGAAATAGAATGCAAAAACAATGCAAATAACTGCAAAAGTTTTGGGTTGCAATGGAAATAGAATGCAAAATCAATGAAAATACACGTAATAGTATTGGGGTGCAATGGAAATAGAATTCAAAACCAATGAAAATAAATGCAAAAGTATTGGGGTGCAATGGAAATAGAATGCAAAATAAATGCCAATAAATGCAAAAGTATTGGGATGCAAGGTAAATAGAATGCAAAATCAATGCAAAAATAATTTTTCTGGGGGGGAAGGTGTACAGAAGTGATTATAATAATATGATTATAACTGTATTTGTGTTTGCATTGGTTGCCCTAAGGCTGGAGCGGCCTAGCTGTGAGGAGTGTGTTACCATGGAAATGATGCTGCAGAGGAGTGGGAGGAGCTTAGAGAAGAGTGTTTTTGAAAAGCGACAGTTAAGAGTCAGTCAGGTTAGGGACTCTGAGAAAGGAAGAGTCAGGTTAGGGACTCTGAGAAAGGAAGAGTCAGGTTGGAGACTCTGAGTCAGGAAAGAGACAGTGTTCGTGAATAGTCAGAGATTTCTTCAGTTAGGAAAGCTGAGGAGGAAAACCTTATTAGTTTCTTTAGTTAGAAAGAACTAACAAAGGCTTGTTTAGATCCCTAGTTAAAAGAACTAGAGATCTGTTGTTTGATCATAGAAGAATCAAACGGGGAGACTATTCACCACAGTAAAACATTGTTTATTGAAGTGCTTCACCACAGCAAGAGTTTTATAAGTTGTAACATCAAAAGTCTGAACTGTATCCAAAGAGGAGGGAGAGAGAGAGGACGTAAAAGAAGGAGCGCGGGAGAGGGAGAGACAGGAGTAGGGGAGAAGCAGGATCGTTCTGGGGGAGGCAAGATTTGAGGGCGGGCCGAGTCTCCTATGGTGGGCACTGGCAAGATAGTTGTACTGAGGGGAGTGGGACGAAGAGAGAGCGGGGAGAGAGAAGGGTGGGCTGAGAGGTCGTTGAGAGCTGTCAACATGTTTGGGGTATAAGGATTGCACCAGAGGAAGGGGACGGAGGACGGCGAGACATC
>NW_026844367.1:33615459-33660720 GCF_025583915.1 Anolis sagrei ordinatus | reverse complement strand
GTTCCGCGTCCTAGTCTCCAAGGAAGCAGAAAACAAGCTTGCTCCCTCCTCCCTGTGGCTTCCTCTCACATTCAATATTATAATAATATTAGTACATTCAAAATTGGAAATGGCTTTATGACCTGTGATTCTGTGATCTGTTCTATGTGGTTATGTAATTTTAATTAATATCACTGCTTAATTGTTATGTAATGGATTTTATATTGCTGTTTTATATTGTTTTGATACTGTTGGCATTGAATAGTTGCCTGTGTTAGCCGCCCTGAGTCCCCCCTCGAGGGTGAGAAAGGCGGGGTAGAAATGGTCTAAATAAATAATAAATAAATACATTTTATTGATTAGTCATATCACAATTTCAGGATTCCCCCAGGCAGGAAGCAGCCAAGCTTTGAAGCTGCAAGGCTATTCCATGCTAATCAAGGTGGCCAATTGCAACATTCACACCTGCCTCAAGCAGGTTCTTTCTCCTATCCTGGACATCATTCCACAGATATATAAACCCCACTTGCCTAGGTTGTTGTGAGTTTTCCGGGCTGTATGACCATGTTCAATAAGCATTCTCTCCTGACGTTTCTCTCACATCTATGGCAGGCATCCTCAGAGATTTTGAGATCTGTTGGAAACTAAGCCAGTGGGTTGTATTGTTGAGGCTCTTATGGCCGGAATCACTGTGTTACTGTGAGTTTTCTGGGCTGCCTGGCCATGTTCCAGAAGCATTCTCTCCTGATGTTTCACCCACATGCACGGCAGGCATCCTCAGAGGTTGTGAGGACTGTTGAAAACCAGGCAAGTAGGATGTAATGTCGAAGGCTTTCACGGCCGGAATCACTGGGTTGTTGTGAGATTTCCAGGCTGTATGGCAATAAGAAGCCAGATCTTGAAACTGCTAGGCCATTCAATGCTAATCAAGGTGGCCAACTGCTACATTCACACCTACCTCTAACAGACAACAGTTCTTTCTCCCATCCTGGACATCCACAGTTATATAAACCGCACTTGCCTAGTTTCCAACAGACCTCACAACTTGTGAGGATGCCTGGAGCAGATGTGGGCAAATCATCAGGAGAGAATGCTCCTGGAACATGGCCAGACAGCCTGAGAAACTCACCGCAACCAAGTAAAAGTAGTTACTTGGATACGTGTATCTCCTTTTGTTTGGTCAATGAGGGCGTCTGCACTGTGGAGTTAAAGCAGTTTTACAGCACTTTCACTCCAATGGGAATGTGGGAACTGTTGTTTTACAAGATCCTTAGCCCTCTCGGCCCAAAACTGCTGGTCCTCCATAGGACTCATAGTCAAGGTAGTTTCCCCTAAGGTTGAGGTGGAATCTCTCTTCTTGCCATAGTTTCATGTCCCGGTCTCAGGAGCAGCAGGAAAACTAGTTTGCTCCATCTTCTGCATAATTTCCCATCAGATACTGGAAGATGGCTATCACGTCACCTCACCGGTTCCTCCTTGCACCCTGACCTGTTCTCATACTTGCTCTCTGGAGATGACTTTCACTCCTCTTTTGCTTAGGCAGGTGAGGAGGTCACCAAGCACCCATGACTTTACCATGGCAGGGTTATCAGGGATGCAGGGAAATGCCTTTCACAATACAGGCCATCTCAGTAAACTGGGAACATGTTTGGAAACACATCAGGCACAGCGTGATCCCATGGCTTGCTTGCTCCACCAGCCGACGAGAAACGGAATGGCAGGTTGAGATGCCACTGGAATCACAGGAGGAAAAAACACTTCAAAGTTGCTATAGTATTTTGGTGTTATAGAATATAATAATAATAATAATAATAATAATAATAATAATAATAATAATACTTACTTCCTTAGGCGATCCCTCATTTTCTGAGGATGATTGTCTTCCAGTGTCCGTATGTAGCTGTGGAGCCCTATTCTTGCTCTGCATCTTCTTCCGCAGTGAGGGCATTGGTTTCCAGGTGGAAGGCGGTCTCGGTCGGGGCTGGCTTGACGCACCTTCCTCTTGGCACACTTCTCCCTTTCGCCCTCCATTCATGCATCTTCAAATTCTGCAGCACTGCTGGTCACAGCTGACCTCCAGCTGGAGAGGTCAAGGGCCAGGGCTTCCCAGTTCTCAGTGTCTATGCCAGAGTTTTTAAGGTTGGCTTTGAGCCCATCTTTCAATCTCTTTTCCTGTCCTCCAACATTCCGTTTTCCGTTCTTGAGTTCGGAGTAGAGCAACTGCTTTGCGAGACGCTGGTTGGGCAACATGGCCGGTCCAGCAGAGTTGATGGTGGAGGACCATCGCTTCAATGCTGGTGGACTTTGCTTCTTCCAGCACGCTGACGTTTGTCCGCCTGTCTTCCCAAGAGATTTGCAAGATTTTCCGGAGGCAGCGCTGATGGAATCGTTCCAGGAGTTGCATGTGACGTCTGTAGACAGTCCACGTCTCACAGGCATATAGCAGGGTTGGGAGGACAATAGCTCTATAAACAAGCACCTTGGTATCCCTACAGATGTCCCGGTCCTCAAACATTCTCTGCTTCATTCGGAAAAATGCTGCGCTTGCAGAGCTCAGGCGGTGTTGTATTTCAGTGTCATTGTTGACTTTGGTGGAGAGGTGGCTGCCAAGGTAGCGGAAATAATCAGCATTTTCTAATGTGACACCATTAAGCTATATCACTGGCATTGGAGAGAGGTTGGCTGGTGTCTGCTGGAACAGCACCTTGGTTTTTTCAATGTTCAATGACAGGCCGAGCTTCTTGTTTGTAGATCTGCTTGTAGATCTGCTTCTGAATGCGCTGTTGCTCAGATGATTCATTGGAACTTGTGCTGATAGACCAGAGTTTCTCAACCTGGGGGTCGGGACCCCTGGAAGGGTCATGAGTAGGTGTCAGAGGGGTCGCCAAAGACCATCAGAAAACACAGTATTTTCTGTTGGTCATATCCGGGAAGTTTGGCCCAATTCTATCATTGGTGGGGTTCAGAATGCTCTTTGATCGTAGGTGAACTATTAATCCCAGCAACTACAACTCCTAAATGTCAATGCCTATTTTCCCCAAACTCCACCAGTGTTCATATTTGGGCATATTGAGTATTTGTGCCAAGTTTGGTCCAGATCCATCATTGTTTGAGTCCACAGTGCTCTCTGGATGTAGGGGAACTACAACTCCAAAACTCAAGGTCAATGCCCACCATACCCCTCCAGTATTTTTTTTTTGTTGGCCATGGGATTTCTGTGTGCCAAGATTGGTTCAGTTCAATTATTGGTGGAGTTCAGAATGCTCTTTGATTGTAAATGAACTAAAAATCCCAGTAACTACAACTCTCAAATGACAAAACCAATCCCTCTCCCCCAGCCCCACCAGTATTCAAATTTGGGCATATTGGGTATTTGTGCCAAATTTGGTCCTGTGAATGAAAATACATCCTGCATACCAGACAGTTACATTACGATTCATAACAGTAGCAAAATTACAGTTATGAAGTAACAATGAAAATAATGTTAGGGTTGGGAGTCACTACAACATGAGGAATTGTATTAAGGGGTCATGGCATTAGGAGGGTTGAGAACCACTGTGATAGACTTTCAGTCATGGCCACTACAGTGGATTCTACAATTTGCTGATAGACGTGCAGTCATGACAACTATGGTGGATTCTATAGTTTACTGATAGTCTTTCAGTCATGGCCACTACAGTGGATTCTATAATTTGCCGATAAATTTGACTTCTCTGTATACTAACTGTGGCAATTCTAGCTCCTCACTGCGATGCCGAAAATATATAAGGGCAAGAAATGGCAGAAGAAATGGAGCAGGGAACTGGAGTGTTGTTTTAATGACAGAGAAAGCGGAGAAGGCAAAACAGCTTGATCTTTTGAGCTTTGGGTGCTCTTTCGCAGCCACCTTTGCTTTAGCATCGCTGCGAATCTCCTTGTGCCTATTAGCGCTCGAAGTGGCCCTCCGTGGCAAAGGAGGCTTAAGCAAGGGAATTAAGCATTAGCATTTCCCTAATACCTGCCTCGCTGCATCTTGGACCCAAGGCTAAAATGAGTCGGGAGGACAGTTCGGTGGCGTTGCTTCCTGCGTATGTGGAGCCAGGGCCTTCCTGAAGAAACGCAGCAGCCCATATGCCTGAGAAGGTAGGAACCGACATCTAGGAGTTTTGGAGACTGCAAGGGTTCTGGGCATGACTTTGGTCCGTTGCTGTGTTTTGCTTTTCTGCCTACACACTTTGTTTTCAGTCCCCACTAAAGGAGAACAAGTCAGTGGGATTTATGGACCCTTCAATGGGTCTATTCTAGGTAGCACCAGTAATTGAATTTCACCCATAGCCATTGCTATGAAGCCATTGCACATTATGCTCTGCATGCACGCATGAGTCATCATGGCCTGTGACTTCTTTCTGTGGAGTAATTTTAGTAGGCCTTCGGTGGATGTTAAAAGGATATATCTTTATGTCCTTTTGAGCATGTCACTTCTGAATTATCGCAGTCATAGAGCCGAGATGGGCATTAAGTCAAATGTGTGTGTTGCTTGATATGGCACTGACAATTCAGTTTGTAAAAAAACTGAAATGTCTGGGTTGTTGTAGGTTTTTTCGGGCTATATGGCCATGTTCTAGAAGCATTCTCTCCTGACGTTTTGCCTGCATCTATGGCAAGCATCCTCAGAGGTAGTGAGGTCTTACTATTTTGATGCTTGCCATAGATGCAGGTGAAACGTCAGGAGAGAATGCCTCTAGAATATGGCCATATAGCCTGAAAAAACCCACAACAACCCAGTGATTCTGGCCATGAAAGCCTTCAAGAATACAATTAAAATGTCCTTGGGTTGCTGTGAATGTTCCGGGCTGTCCGGCTGTATTCCAGAAGCATTCTCTCCTGACATTTCACCCACATCTATGGCAGGCATCCTCAGAGGTTGTGAGGATGCCTGCCAAAGCTGTGGGTGAAACATCAGGAGAGAATGCTTCTGGAACATGGCTAGACAGCCGGAAAACTCACAGCAACCCAGTGATTCCGGCCATGAAAGCCTTCGACAACACATGCATTTTATAGTTCTTAAGCTACATTGCTTTTAGAGAAAGAAAGAAGGAGAGAGAAAATAAGAGTGGAGCTCTAGAAAATGGAAGGGTTTGGTGGGCAGTGTCCTTTGGTTTTGGAATTGTAGTTCACCTACATCCAGAGAGCACTGTGGACTCAAACAATGATGGATCTGGACCAAACTTGGCACAAATACTCAATTTGCCCAAATGTGAACACTGGTGGAGTTTGGGGAAAATAGACCTTGACATTGGGAGTTGTAGTTGCTGGGATTTATAGTTCACCTACAATCAAAGAGCATTCTGAACCCACCAATGATAGAATTGGGCCAAACATCCCACACAGAACCCCCATGACAAGAGAAAATACTGTTTTCTGATGGTCTTTGGCAACCCCTCTGACATCCCCTCGCGACCCCCACAGGGTTCCCGACCCCCAGGTTGAGAAACCCTAACTATTCCTTGCTGGATTCTGTGTTCAGACATATGTGCCGATTTTCCAGTCCGGTCCAAGTGGGACATCCTCCCAATTAAGTATTTACAGGACGTGAGGCTTTGAAATGATCTAAAGATGATACTGTGCATGTGGATTCCCCTTCTTTGAGATACTCCAGAGATAGAGCGTGAGTTGCCACCAAAATATCTCACCCGCTCCAATTCTGGATGGAGTTAATATTTTGGGAATCTGTGGATTTTTGCACACACAACCCAAATTTTGCACATTTTTCTTTTCGTTTGGCTGTCATTGGACAGCGTGGACATTTGTAGCACCTGTTCTCAATTCTCCATCATGATTTACACCAGGCATGGGCACACTTCAGCCCTCCCTCCAGGTGTTTTGGACTTCAACTCCCACAATTCCTGGTCTCAGGCCCCTTCCTTTCCCCCTTTAGTCGCTTAAGCTGAGTGCTGGGCCAATAACCAACGTTAGGCTCTGTTGCCTATGTGGGGTGCAAAGAAGCTTCCTCTACAGCAGGCATGGGCACACTTCAGCCCTCTCTCCAGGTGTTTTGGACTTCAACTCCTACAATTCCTGGCCTCAGGCATCTTCTTTTTAAGCTGAGTGATGGGCCCATAACCAATGTTAGGCTCTGTTGCCTGTGCGGAGTGCAAAGAAGCTTCCTCTACAGCAGGCATGGGCACACTTCAGCCCTCCCTCTTGGTGTTTTGGACTTCAACACCCACAATTCCTGGCCTCAGGCCCCTTCCACTGAGAATTCACTCTCTGGAGCAGGCATGGGCAATAGCCTTAGGCCCCTTCCTTTACTTAAGTGACTGAAGGGGAAAAGGAAAGGGCCTGAGGTCAGAAATTGTGAGAGTCGAAATCCAAAACATCTGGAGATGTAAAGTTTGTCCATGTCAGGTTTACACTTTCAAGTGCAGGAACTTATAGGATAGGACTGTTGTAACGAACCACCTTGGAGCCTTCTGATGTCTATGAGCATCTTACTGGAGAGTGAAGCAACCATGTTGGGAGATATCTTCCCACCCACTCTTCCTTCCCAAGCAGGTTTCTCATTTTCCGCCTCTCTCCCACAGCCCTACCAAGAGCATCCTTTTTGGAATGGCCGAGGCCAAGTCGAGTCCCTCGACCGAGAACAGGGGGACGTTATGCCAGGTGAATGTCACGCTGATCAGGACCACAAGCAGGTAGAGCGTTTGGGAGGAGAAGCCGGCGACTCACCTGAGAGCCCAGAGGAGTCACAGGAGAGATGTTTGCTGCCATCAGGGGAGATGCCAGGAGACAGGTAAGGAAGCCTGGATTGGTTGTTCCTGAGCCTGAGAACCCATGTGGGGCTATCTATGACTTTGGAGGCCAATATTCAGCCGTGAAAAACACCCTATATGAGTTGCATACTGTAAAGGACCCTTACCTTTAGCAGTTAGAATGTGGGCCTAGCGAAGACCTGGCGGCTATCTTAGGATAGGGAAACAGGGAGACGCCATCTTAGGTCAGGTTTTCTTAGAGGGGGCGTGTCCTAGTTCAGTAAGCAAAGAGTAGATGGCCAGGATTGGTTAGGAATAGGGAGCGGAGCCTAATATTCAAATAGAGGAAAAAGTGTACTTTTTGAATTTGAGGCTTGAGTTTTGTCAGTTGGGATTTGCCAGTTAGGAGTTAGGTAGTCGGTTGGTGTTCACAGTTGGATAGTGCTAGATAGGAGAATGGAATTAATCTTTGGTAGTATTCAAGGGCTAGAGGAATTAGCCAGGAATACTGACAGTGGGAATAGGATCACGCTTATGGTCTGTTTCTGTTATTCCCGAGGAAGGCTAGGCCAAGATTGGCTAGATTCCAGAAAGTGGGAATCTGGTTTGGAATTATCATAAGAGATTAGTTTCCTGAGATAATCTCCTGTTTGTTAATTCTAGATTTGAACTCAGTACCCATCTAAGAATTGTACATCAAACGTAACCAAAAGCTTTTGTGGCATTAACTTACAGAAACCATTACGAATTTGTACCAGAAAAGTTTAAGCCTGTTAAATAAACGTTTTATTATAGTTAACACTTTACAACAGTCTGTGTGTGAACGTCATTTGTATTTAAATCCTCTGAAGAAAATAAACACTATCATAACACAGAAGGGTGTTACTAAGTATCCTCTCCACACCTATAATTCAGCCTGAATATTAAACCATAAGGTGGCAGTGTACCCAATTGAAGAAGCCTTTTAAAAACCTCTCAGTTCAGACGTCATTCAAATATATCTATACACAGTTATATCTTTACCTGTTTTATCAATTTCCTTCTGTGATCCTTAGTGTGAAGTTCCTTATAGCTGGTAGCTTGAGAGATTCACTATTTCAGAATTCCCTGTTCCTTCTACCTGCTAAAAGAAGCTCCTTGGTGTGAGACATGGTTATACATACCAGTTCCATTGGCCCAGCTTCCTTCGAAGCCTCTGGAGAAAGGCATGTTGGCATCTTGTTGGGTATTTATGACAGCATAAACTGACTTAAACGTAGAGGTTTCCCCTTGACATTAAGTCTAGTCGTGTCCAACTCTGGGGGTTGGTGCTCATCTCCATTTCTAAACCGAAGAGCCGGCGCTGTCCGTAGACACCTCCAAGGTCATGTGGTCAGCATGACTGCATGGAGCGCCGTTACCTTCCCACCAGAGTGGTACCTATTGTTCTACTAACACTTGCATGTTTTCAAACTGCTAGGTTGGCAGAAGCTGGGGCTAACATCAGGAGCTCACCCTGCTCCCCACAGACCTTTTGGTCAGCAAGTTCAGCAGCTCCACAGTTTAATCCACTGTGCCACTGGGGGCTCCATAAACTGACTTAGGAGCATGTCAAAGTGAATTGTAATGATGCACAGTGTCCATATTTTCAATAGAGGAGTAAATCTGTAGCTTTGTCACTGGGACCATTGCACAAATGAAGCCAGCAGTGTGCTTATTGTGCAATGGATTCCATTACAGAAAGGACTTAATATCAAGGGGAAACCTTTACCTTTTTCCCTACTTGTCTCTCCTTACAGGACTTCACAAGATATGTCATTATTATTATTATTATTATTATGATTACTATTACTATTATTTGAAACACAACAAGATGGGTCCACAGCAGACACTCTGCTGGCTGTTGTATTGGATCACACATTGGGCACTTCCCAAGTATCTAGGACTGTGTGATGTATCGGTGAATAATGTGTGCAGATCCCAGTAAGATGGCTTTCTGCAACTAGCAGATGGTAATCTTGTCAGCGGTGATTGTCTTTAAGTGCAGGCCAAGGTCTTTAGACACTGCACCCAGTGCACCAATCACCACTCTGACCACCTTTACTGGTTTGTGCCAGAGTCTTGCAGTTCACTATTATTATTATTATTATTATTATTATTATTATTATTATTATTATTATTTGAAACACAACAGCAGACACTCTGCTGGCTGCTATACTGGATCACACGTCAGACACGTCCCAAGTGTCTAGGACTGTGTGATGTATTGGCAAATAATGCGTGCAGATCCCAGTAAGGTGGCCTTTTGCAGCTGGCAGATGGTAATCTTGTCCACGCCGATTCTCTTTAAGTGCAGGCCAAGGTCTTTAGGCACTGCACCCAGTGTGCTGATCACCACTGGGACCACCTTGACTGGCTTGTGCCACAGTCTTTGTAGTTCGATCTTTAAATTCTTATATCGTGTCAGCTTTTCCAGTTTTTTCTCTTCAATCCTGCTGTCGCCTGGGATGGCAACATTGACAATCCATACTTTGTTATTTAAACAAAGGTCGGGAATCTTGTGCTCCAAAACTCTGTCAGTCTGAATCCGGAAGTCCCAGAGTATCTTGACGTGTTCATTTTCTGTAACTTTTCCAGCTTGTGATCCCACCAGTTCTTTGTTGCAGGCAGATGGTGTTTGTGGCACAAGTTCTAATGAATAATCTGAGCATTTATTTATTTATTTATTTATTTATTTATTATTGGTAGTGGTAGAAGTAGTAGTAAAGATAAAGGTAAAGGTTTCCCCTTGACATTAAGTCTAGTCGTGTCCGACTGTGGGGTGGTGCTCATCTCCATTTCTAAGCCAAAGAGCCAGCGTTATCTGTAGACATCTTCAAGGTCATGTGGCCATGACTGCATGGAGAGCCATTACCTTCCTACCGAAGCGGTACCTATTCATCTACTCACATTTGCATGTTTTCCAACTGATAGTTTGGCAGAAGCTGGAGCTAACAGCAGGAGCTCACCCCGCCCCCCGGATTTGAACCGCTGACCTTTCAGTCAACAAGTTCAGCAGCTCAGCGGTTTAACCCACCACAACACTGGGGGCCACAGTAATGGTAATAGTAGTAGTAATATAGTAGTAGTAATATCCCACTTTTCTCTCTATGAATCCCATTACAGAAAAGGCATCATAGAGCAACCTTATTGCACAAGAGATTGCTGAGAGAGAGATTGGTGGTGGTGGTGCTGTTATTCTTGTTCTTGTTTCCTAAATGTTGTTGTTGCTTTCTTAAATGAGACCTGTGTACCATGACAATTCATAACAAGAGTTGCATGTGGTCTCAGGGATGTAGTTCCGTAATTGTTGCACGACATAGCCTCTAAAAGAAGTAGTTTGATGAATGTTATTTATTTATTAGGTCTTTATCGGTTTATTGCACTTGTATGCTCCCTTTCTACCAGAGTGGGGCCCAAGGTGGCTTCCAAAACAGGAAATGCACTGGGTTGTCGCTGTGGATTTTTGGTGGAGTCTTTTCTGGACTAAACCTTCTTGGATCCTTCCATCTACCTGAAAGAAGGATGATTTGTAGCCATGAAGTCGAACTAGACTTTAGGGGGGTCAATTCCAAGGAGAGATGACCCTTAGTTCCCACCAAAGAGGGAACGCTACCTTGGCAAGCCTTCAGGGAAGCCTGATTCCAGCAATTTTATTGATATTAATAATTGAAATGAGACTCTTGCCAAGGTGAAGAAGTGGCACCGAGGTTTATTAGTGATTCAGCTGAAGCAGATGCAATTGCAGTGATCATTCACATGCAAGCATATCAATACATTGATCAGAAGCATATTTATAGCAAAATACAGGTTTGAAAGTTTCAAAACTCTCTCCCTCTTCGGCTCCTTAACAAATCAGGGAGAGGGAGGCAGGACGGAAGAGGGGCATTGTGTCCAGAGAGGATGATGACATTCCACTGTCCTGTGCCTGGGGGATCAGCCAGCCAAGGAAACCAGTTTTTTTTTTGTTCTTGTGATGGATCAGTGATTTAGGGATAACCATTTTATTCAGGTTTTCCCTTCCAGGATCAGATAAGATGTGTTGGTTTTGATGGGCTTTTGGATGAAACAAACAGAGCCGGGCAAGAAGACCCCTGGGGCCAGTCTCGCCCCTTTGTGATTAAATTAAAATGTGACCAGAGAAATTCCCTGTTTACCAGGCCAACTCAGAAAAATAAACAAAGAATTTCCAGTTGTTATTGTCCATGCAAATGTCTGTGATAAGGTTGGTTTTGAGGGAACAACAGCCTCCTTGGGCACTGAGTGGTTTTTCCTGGTCGCCTTTTTTGGGGCAAAGGGCAAGGGTAAAGGGGGCAAAAGATATTTCATAGCAAGATACATACATTCAAATCATAAGCATTTCATAGCAACAAAACCCCATCTTTGTCCCACATCCCAAGTATATTTAATAAGAGGATTAATTTTCATGAAGAAGCCTGAAGTCCAATGAAGTCCAATGTCTTTGAGGAAAGTTCATGAGGGAGATAGTATGTACTGAAGTCCAAGACATGCAGGCAGAGAGTCCATGATCATTGGGAAGGCTGGCAGATGAAACCCCAGCTGTGCTGCAACTGATTCACACTTTGGTCCTTGGGAAACTACAACTCTCACGAAGGGCAGAAGTCCCAAGATCCAGCCGTTTCCCAAAAGCCTCGTGTGGTCCTTGTTGTTGTCAGTGCCTTGGCAATGTGACCAAGCCTTAACCCCTATTGTGCAGTCTGGTACCTTTGTCCTTTGCAGAACTATAAGTCACCATCCCTTGTTTGGGGGGGGGGCATGCTCGACGTCAGCCACTCCTGGAATCAGCCACTCCTGGACATAGTTTGCCTGGATCCACCCACTATCTCTTTCGTTGTTGGCAAGTTTCACATCCGCCCTTCTCTTCTCTTCTCTTCTCTTCTCTTCTCTTCTCTCTTCTCTTCTCTTCTCTTCTCTTCTCTTCTCTTCCTTCCTTTCTCTCTCCCTTCTCTTCCCTTCCTCCTTTCCCTTCCCTTTCCCTTCCTTTCCCTTCCCTTCCCTTCTCTTCCCTTCTCCCTTCCTTTTCCTTCCCCTTTCCCTTTCCTTCTCCCTTCCCTTCCCTTCCCTTCCCTTCCCTTCCCTTCCCTTCCCTTCTCCTTCTTCCCTTCCTTTCCCTTCTTCCCCTTCCTTCTTTCCTTCTTTTCCTTCTCCTTCCCTTCTCTTCTTCCCTTCCCTTCTCCTTCTCTCCTTCCTTCCTTCCCCTTCCCTTCCTTCCCCCTTCCTTTCCTTCTCCCTTCTCCCTTCCCTTCTCTCTTCTTCCTTCTCCTTTCCCTTCCTTTCCTCCCTTCCTTCTTTCTTCCTTCCCTCTCCCTTCTCTTCCCTTCTCTTCTTCCCTTCCTTCTCCTTCCCTTCTCCTTCTTCCCTTCTCCCTTCCCTTCCCCCCTTCCTTCCTTTCTCCCTTCCCTTCCTTCTTCCTTCCTTCCTTCTTCTCCCCTCCCCTCCCCTCCCCTCCTCCCCTCCCCTTCCCTTCCCTTCCCTTCCCTTCTCCCTTCCCTTCCCTTCCTTTCCAGTAGTTCTTTGTCCTGAAGGTGGGGCAGGCAAAGCCAAGCCAGAAGCCAGTTAGCAAGCAAGCGAGTGAGTGTTGCTGAATGTCTGGGGAAAGATTACTTTGCTGTGGCCAGCGAACAATGAAGCCCAGTCCAATCCATGTCATGGGCTAATCCTGGCGTGATCCTATTATCACAAGGTCAGGCGGGGTTTGGATCACTTTTGTAGAATCGCTTGGCTTTTCTGTCTCCCTCTTTCTCTCTCTCACTCCAGTTGGTGGATGTAATTGTTCAAAGGCTTTGTTTGCCTGAGTATATGGACAACATCTAGGGATTGTTCTAAAGCCGGTGTGAGCAAACTTCAGCCCTCCAGGTGTTTTGGACTTCAGCTCCCACAATTCCTAACAGCCGGTTACGAAGCAAATTAATTTGACAGGTCACATAACAGTCTCACCCCCATTATTTGGGAGGCAAGATTGGACTTTTTGTGTTCCCCACATAAGAGTTGCAGAGCCATTTGGGTCTGCTTCCTTCCTGGCTTCCTTTTTTCCTTCCAATTAAAAGTTACATTTGAAGGTGTAATGCAGGCATGAGCAAACTTTTACCTACCAGGTGTTTTGGTCTTCAGCTCTCACAATTCCTAACAGCCAGCCATGAAGCAAAGTAACTTGACAGGTTAACTATATTTCATCGCATAATAACCGCACGTCCATGTTTTAGGTGGCAAGATTGGTATTTTTGTGTTCCTTGCATAAGAGTCACAGAATCATTTGGGACGGGTGTCCTCCTTCCTTCCTTCCTTCCTTCCTTCCTTCCTTCCTTCCTTCCAATGTAAAGTTAAATTTGAAGGTGTGATGCAGGCATCAGCGAACTTTTACTCTCCAGATGTTTAGGACTTCAACTCCCACAATTCCTAGCAGCCAGTTATGAAGCAAGTTAACTTGACAGGTTAACTGTATTTCATCACATAACAGTCGCACCCCCATTTTTTGAGTAGCAAGATTGGACTTTTTGTGTTCCTCACAAAAGAGTTGCAGAGCCATTTGGGTCTGCTTCCTTCCTTGCTTCCTTCTTTCCTTCCAATTAAAAGTTAAATTTGAAGGTCTAATGCAGATGTGAGCAAACTTTTACGTTCCAGGTATTTTGGACTTCAGCTCCCACAATTTGTAACAGCTAGCCACAAAGTAAGTTAACTTGACAGGTTAACTGTATTTCATCGCATAATAGTCACCTCCCTATTTTTTGGGTGACAAGATTGGTATTTTTGTGTTTATTTATTTATTTACAGCATTTATATGCCGCCCTTCTCACCCCGAAGGGGACTCAGAGTGGCTTGCAATATATATTTTCATACAATATATTATATTATTAGCATAGTACAATATCAGTATATATTACTATATTGTACTATACCATTATATTGTAATATTATTAGTAATATATGTGTTCCTTGCACAACAGTTGCAGAGCCGTTTGGGACTGCTTCCTTCCTTGCTTGCTTTCTTCTCCCTTCCTTCCTTCCAATTTAAAGTTACATTTGAAAATCTGATGCAGGTGTGAGCAAACTCCAGGTGTTTTGGACTTCAGCTCCCACAATTCCTAATAGCCAGCCATGAAGCAAGTTAACTGCATTTCATCATATAATAGTTGTACCTCCATTTTTTGGTTGGCAAGATTGGGATTTTTGTGTTCCTTGCATAAGAGCACAGAGTTGTTTGAGACTGCTTCCTTCCTTCCTTCCAATATAAAGTTAAATTTGTAGGTCTGATGCAGACATGAGCAAACTTTTACCCTCTAGGTGCTTTGGACTTCAACTCCCACAATTCCTAGCAGTATCTGTCAAGTTAACTTGACAGATACTGTATTTAATCACATAATAGTCACACCTCCATTTTATGGGTGGCAAGATTGGTATTTTTGTGCTCCTTGTATAAGAGTCGCAGAGCTGTTTAGGACTGCTTCCTTTCCTCCTTATTCCTTCAAATTAAAAGTTAAATTTGAAGGTCTAATGCAGGCACAATCAAACTTCAGCCCTCCAGGTGTTTTTGATTTCAACTCCCACAATTCCTAATAGCCACGAAGCAAGTCAACTTGACAGGTTAACTGTATTTCATCACATAATAGTCACACCTCCATTTTTGGTGGCCTAACAGTAGGCTGTTAGGAATTGTGGGAGTTGAAGTCCAAAACACCTGGAGGACCAAAGTTGGCCTATGCCTGTTCAAAAGCCACTTTGAAAAGTTTGCTTTTTTTTTCTTCCGGGTTGGCGACATGGCGGCTGGTTGGACTCCAGAGGAGCTCCTCGGGGTCAACCTCTAATTTAGGCTAGCGGAGGCGAGTTAGCCTCTTACCTTGGGCTGGATTGAGTGCCTGAGCAACGCGAAGCCCCCAATACCCCAATCCGACGGTCTCGAGTGCGGGTCCCCCTCAAGGGGGCCAGCCAGCAGACCCGGACGGGGGGAGGGCAGCGGCTGGCAAAGAGGTATCCCATCCAGGGATCTGGACTTGGGAAGAACAGCCGACCGAGCGCCACTGCTTTTAAAGACGTTGGAGAGCAAAACAACAATAGGTGAGTGGTTTAAAACCCTCACGGCGCAATATAAGGAAAGTACAGGGGGCTAAAGTAGGAGCGAGAAGAACAAAACAGAGCAAACAGCAAAGCAAAGCAAAAGTAAAGCAAGGCACAGAGAGAGAGTGAGAGAGTGAGAAGCAGAGCCTAGTCGGAACAAATCAAGAGAAATAAGGGAAACAAAACAAAGAATTAAAATAAACGAAATAAGAAATAAGAAAACTTTGGGAGTAGATGTGGAATAGGTGTGGAGGCGACGGAGGCGACGGACAGGACGCTATAGAAGAACAAGGCTAAACAAGGGAGGGAGAAGGAGAAAGATATAAAGAGAGAAGCAAGGAGAATTAACAATAAAACAAAATAATAAGCAATTAAATAAAGACAGAGGGGTGGATCAGAAAGACGATGACAAAGGGCTCAAAGATTTAAAGGTTTAAAGCATAGAAAGCACAGGAAACGAGAAGAGAGCCTTACCCACCATTTCGGCCTTGGAAACGCCGCAGCCACCTCTCGGCACCCTCCTCCTGATATCACAGAGATAACGAAAGCTGAGTCACGAGGCACGCTCCCCATACAGAAACAACAAAGACAAAAAGTAGAAGGAAGGAGGAGCAAACCACCCGAGGTGCATTCTGGTAAGGGAGAAGGCGGAAGTGGTACATCCACGAGGTGCGCTCCCCCCAAGAAAGAAATCCAGAAAGCTAGAACCACGTGGAGCTCCGGGAGAAGGGGAGAAGGCGGAAGTGACGGCAGGACAAGGAGGAGAGACAGGACAGAAATCGAGCAAAAGGCCTAGAGAGGAAGGAAGCGGGCGAAAAAGCCGAAAAGGGTAAGGGAAAATAATAATAATAATAATAATAATAATAATAATAATAATAATATAATAATAAATAAATAAAGTATGTCAAAGAGTGAGAGAAAGAAGAGAATTAAAGAGGTATTTAACGAATTGATGAAGTAGGATATTGTTCGAATTTAAGGGACCGAGATATTGATTGAAAGATTACCTGAGTGTATGAAATAAAATTGGAATAAATTGTAAAGAAAGTGTAATTGAAAGAGAACAAATAAGAACCAACCTAGACACCAAAAAAAAAAACACAAACAAAAAAACTCAAAACGGCAGCAAAAATCTAAATTGCAGGAACACTGAAGAATTGGCTGAATATGGCAACACCCAAGAACAAACTAGAAAAAATCGAAAAAGCAGAAAAAGTGGAACAAACAGAGCAAAGGAGAGGCTCAGTCTCAGGAAACCCAATGGGAAAGGAAATATTAAAGGAAATACAGAAAATACTAGAGCAACAGGAAGCATACCAAGAAAAACAAGATGCTTATCAAAAAATAGCAGAAGATCAAAGAATGAGATTGAAGAACGATCTAACAGAAGAGATGGCTAAAATGAGGAAAAAGATCACTAACGAACTGGGAGAGATGAAGAAAGAAATGGATGCAATGAGACAAGAAATGAGGAAAAAACAGACGGACGTGGCTGAACTGGAAAAGATGCAAGAAAAAATAAAAGACAAACTAGGAGACATAGAGCTAAGAGAAGAAAAGATGGAAGTAAGACAAAATCAAGTGGAACAAAAAGAATTGGAACACTATCTAAGGTTTCGAAACGTCCTAGAAGAATCACAAGAAAACTTGAGGCAAATAGTGGTATCAATAACAGCAGAACTACTAGGAATCCCAGAAGAAGACGCAGAAACCAACATTGATAGGACATATCGGATAACGACGAGTTATGCAAAGAAGCACAAAGTGGAAAGACACATAATAGTGCAATTTGGTAGGAAATACATTTGGGATGAAATTCTTAAGAAGAGCTTTAAAACCCCACCATATTATAAAGACAAAAAGGTTATCATTTTGAAAGAACACACACAATCGACAATACAAAAAAGGAGAAAGTACAAGGAATTGGCCGACGAACTTAAAAGAGAACACATTAGATTTAGATGGGAAAAAGGTGAGGGCCTAATGGCGACTTATAAAAACGAAAAGATATGGATAACTTCGGAGGAGAAAGCGTCGGATTTTCTAAAAACAATTAAGAGGAACAAGGAAGAACAGGAATACCAATACATCCCAGGACAAATGATGCAAGTTAAAAGGTGTAGAACAGAATCTCCAGAAAAAGCAGAGGAAACTCCAAGCACGTCAACATCAATATCAAAACTGGAGAGGATCGTGGAAAAGCAGGATGAATATGGAAAGAACAATTACGTGCTATAACCAAAACATCAATGGGCTGAACTCCCCGAATAAAAGAAGAAGAGTCTTTAACAGAATTAAACAAGGAAAATACGATTTGATAGCACTGCAAGAAATTCACATCGCACAAAAACACTCAGCACATATAATTAAAAAAAATAGGCAAATAATTCTTCCCACTAGCACAAGAAAAAAAGAGAGGCATAGTCATATATGTAAACCCAGATTTAGACCCACACCAAGCATTTAAAGATGACAAAGGGAGAATAATAGGAGTCACAATATCAATTGATAACCAAAAAACCCTAGTGTGCAATATATACGTGCCAAACGGACCCAAATCAAAATTTGTATGGAAACTCAGAAACTTAATCCAGGAAGAAGAATATGAACATCTAATAATAATGGGAGACTATAATGGAATAATAAGCAGCAGAGATGACAGAAAATCAGAGGAGAAACTGCAGAAAACAACAAAGATAAACCTATTACCCCAAACAATGGTTAAACTGCTAGAAGAATTAAATTTACTAGATGCGTGGAGAAACCATCACCCAGGTGAGCGTGACTACACATTCTTCTCGGGGAGACATAGAAGTTGGTCTAGAATAGACATGGTATGGAATACATACTCACTATTGTCCAAAATAGACCGAATAGAAATACTGACAAGGAAGGATTCAGATCACAGTCTGATAGAGATAATATACAATCAAAAAAGAAGACAAAGTACCTGGCAATTGAATGACAATTTATTGAAAGATCAAGAAACACAACAAATCATTAGAACCCATCTAACCAACTACTTTGAAACAAATGAAACAGAAGATATAGATATGCAGACAATATGGGATGCGGGAAAGGCAGTGATGAGAGGAATGTGTATACAACAGTCGGCGATAAGAAACAAGAAGAGAAATGAACAGATGAAAACGATAACAACAAAACTGGATGAGGCAGAAGGCAAATTGAAACAAAATCCAAGAAATGCTAAATTGATCTCTGAAATAGAAAGACTACAAAAATGAGAATAGAACTAGAGACAGAACTGATGGCAAAAAACTAAAATTTGTGAAATAATCGCACTTCTACAATGCGAACAAAATTGGAACATGGTTGGCAAGGAAGATTGGGAGAAAGAAACAAAAGCAATATATCACAAAGATCATCACCGAGGAAAAAGAGTACACGAAAGACAAAGATATAA
Source organism: Anolis sagrei ordinatus (assembly GCF_025583915.1). NCBI lineage: Eukaryota > Metazoa > Chordata > Lepidosauria > Squamata > Anolidae > Anolis > Anolis sagrei. The sequence continues at coordinate 33,642,495 of NW_026844367.1, read as the reverse complement.
TAAATCAATTTAACAATTACTATGGCAAGCTATACTCAAGAGGGGAATCCCGGATGGATGACATTACTCGCTACTTAGGAGAACAAAAGTTAGAAAAGATTTCTGAAGAACATTAAATAAAGAAATAATGAACCAGGAAATACAAAACGCGATAAAGAAGTTAGACGCTTCAAAAACACCGGGACCCGACGGATTCACAGCCACATATTATAAAACATACGAGAAAGAATTGCTACCTAAATTGAAAAGATTAATGAACCAAGCACTAGAAACACAAAGCATCCCAAATACATGGAAACAAGCAAAAATAATAATGATACACAAGGAAGGGACAGCCAAGACGGACGTAAAGAATTATCGTCCGATATCACTACTCAACGTAGATTATAAAATATATGCAAGTATAATCGCCGAAAGGTTAAAAGAATTTCTTAAAGAATGGATCCAAGAAGAGCAAGCAGGTTTTCTTCCTCATTGTTCAATTAAAGATAACATCCGAACAGTTGTCAACATTATAGAATACTATGAAAAAAAACATAGATAAGGAGTGTGCACTGCTCTCGTTGGATGCAGAAAAGGCATTCGACCGAATCAATTGGGAGTTCTTCTTAGCATTAGTGAAAGAACTAGACATGGGGTACCGGTTCATCAACTCAATAGAAGCAATTTATAACACACAAGAAGCCAAAATAAGTGTAAATGGATGCACCACAGACAACATACAAATACAAAAAGGCACACGACGAGGATGCCCACTACCCCCACTGCTTTTCATTATGTCTCTGGAGATACTCTTAAATAATACAAGAAATGATAACAAACTTAGAGGAGCCAAAATAAGGAAACATTCGTACAAACTAAGAGCATTCGCGGACGATTTAATTTGTATAATCGAAGACCCAGTAGAAAACTCTGAATCATGGATAAATAAAATTGAAGAATTCGGTGCATTGGCAGGTTTAATCATAAACAAAAAGAAAACAAAATGGCTAACAAAAACATCTCCAAAGAACGACAAAAAATATTGCAAGGGAAAAGTGGGATACAAGTCACAGACAAAATAAAATATCTCAGAATAACCCTAACTGCAAAAAACTCACACCTGTTAAAGAATAACTACGACACAAAGTGGAAAGAGATCAAAAACGATATGGCGAATTGGAAACATTTGAACCTCTCCATGCTAGGAAGAATTTCAGCTATTAAAATGTCAATACTGCCAAAACTCCTCTATCTTTTTCAAGTCATCCCAATAATTAGGAACACACAAGTAATCAAAAATTGGAACAAAGAAATCTCAAAATTCGTGTGGCACGGAAAAAAACCAAGAATAAAATACATGAGCCTGATTGAAAACAAAGAAAAAGGCGGACTGGGACTCCCCGACTTACAGACGTACCACGACGCCTGCGGCTTGACCTGGGTAAAGGAGTGGGCCAACATAAACAAGCCTAAAATTCTAGCACTGGAAGGGCATGACCTACGCAGTGGTTGGCACGCGTATCTATGGTACAACAAAAAGAAAATAGGAAAAACAATTGGCAACCACTTTGTCAGGTCATCGCTTATTAAAATATGGGAAAAGTATAAAAATAAATTCCATCTAAAGACACCTCTATGGATCTCTCCATTAGAGGCAATTCAAAGAAGAGAGCTAGGGTAGGAAAACTGGCCCAGATATAAAGACATCTTAAAGAAAGACAGAGACGGATATAAGCTTAAAACGCTAGAGAAGATAAAAGTATCATATGGCGAAACTACGTGGTTTCAGCATAGGCAACTAAGTGAAGCATTCAATAAAGATAAAAGAGTAGGATTCGAAGACAGAAACAATTGGAAAGAATCATGGCTACGGAGAAAAAAGGAATTACAAAAATATATAAAATTCTATTAAGCTGGAAAACAGAAAGGAACAGCATGGACAGTTACACCACAAAGTGGACAGGTAATCTGGGACATACCATCGACATACTGGAATGGGAAAAAATATGGAAGATAAAACTAAAATGGATCAATTCCTACAGCTTAAAAGAGAACTGGATCAAGATGATGTTCCAATGGTACTTAACACCCAACAAATTAGCTAAGTATTACAAAAATGTAGACGAACGATGTTGGAAGTGTAAAGAGAAGAAAGGTACCTTTCTACACCTTTGGTGGACGTGTGAAAAAGTTTAAAAATTTTGGACGGAGGTTCATGGAACAACAACAAAATTATTGGAATTACAAATAGAAAAAAAGCGGAATACTATCTATTAGGAATCCTGGACTTTGAGATAGACGAGAATAAAGATAGGCTCTTATTCCACATGGCTACTGCAGCAAGATTAGTATTAGCAAGTAAATGGAAAAACGAGGAAATTCCAAAGTTAGACGATTGGAGACTAAAGTTAATGGACATAATGAACATGGATACATTGACGCAATACATAAGAACAAAGCAGACCGCAAGAGAGAACAAAACAGATTGGTCTCCAATCAGGAACTACTTATTTATTTATTTATTTATTTGATTCATTTGTAGACCGCCGCTCTCAGCCCTAGGGCGACTCGCGGCGGTGCACAGCATATAAAAACAGTTTACAAAAGTACAGCAAAAATCAACATAACAAATTACACACTAATCTAATCCAAAGGAGGAAGGAAGGAAATTAAGAACGACATTGGTGTACGAGGAAAGGACAAAAGAAGACAAAGACAACTACAGAGGACAACACTTGTACTAACCAACTATGGGGAAAACAATGAGTAAACAAAAAGAACTAACAAATACTAACACACTCCATGTCTCACATCCCCAATCCCTCGCACCCCCCCCCACCCCTGGCTACTTCCCATTAGATAAGGACTACCCTACCCCCTCCCAACTCCCCGTTACCTTTTCCCCTTCCCCCCTTTTTCCTGCAGATAGGCACCTTATCCACTCCCCTCTTCCCCTCCCCCTTCAGCATCTCCCCCTCTAGTTTTTTTAGGATATATCCAATATGTCAATGATTAACACCTTATTGATGTATTGATATCACAAAATCTCAATAAAAAGATTAAAAAAAAGAAAAGTTTGCTTTTTGCCCACGAAGGGAGGGAAATATCCCTAAAAGGGTCCTGGCTTTAGTGGCAATATTGTCCGGCTCTACGACAAGTCAGTGCTTAATACTGGTTTATGTCAAATATGGGGAGAAGCAGAGGTCTAGAATATGGGAAGAATCCTTTTCTAGGTTTTTGTGATAATGGAATGTGATAACATAGGGCTAGGTAGAACATTTAAAAGTATTTGACAACAGTCTAAAACAGTGGTTCTCAACCTTCCTTATGCCATGGCCCCTTCATACAGTTCCTTATGTTGTGGTGACCCCCAACCATAACATTATTTTTGTTGCTACTTCATAACTGTAACTTTGCTTCTGTTATGAACCGTAATGTAAATATCTAATATGCAGGATGTATTTTCATGCACTTGACCAAATTTGGCACAAACACCCATACTTCTAAATTTGAAGATTCGTGGGGTTTGGGGGGAGGATTGATTTTGTCATTTGAGAGTTGTAGTTGCTGGGATTTATAGTTCACCTACATTCAAAGCACATTCTGAACTCCACCAACGATAGAACTGAACCAAACTCCCATGACCCACAGAAAATACTGGAAGGGTTTGGTGGGCATTGACCTTGAGTTTTGGAATTGTAGTTCACCTACATCCAGAGAGCATTGTGGACTCAAACAATGATGGATCTGGACCAAACTTGGCACAAATACTCAATATGCCCAAATATGAACACTGGTGGAGTTTGGGGAAAATAGGCATTGACATTTAGGAGTTGTAGTTGCTGGGATTAATAGTTCACCTACGATCAAAGAGCATTCTGAACCCCACCAATGATAGAATTGGGCCAAACTTCCCGGATACGACCAACGGAAAATACTGTGTTTTCTGATGGTCTTTGGCGACCCCTCTGACACCTACTCATGACCCTTCCAGGGGTCCCGACCCCCAGGTTGAGAAACACTGGTGTAAAAGGTGCTTCTTGCATGCTGAGAAACCTTGATAAGAAGAATCCCTGGCTGATGAGAATATTTCCAGTTTGGGACCGATTTTACACAAAAGTCATGTGTGACTATTTTGCACACACACACAAAATATGCATAATTCATTGTGGACAGTATAGTAAAAATAGCTGTGCTAACACAGCGATCGTTTGCACTCTCGTTGGAAGTATCACTTGGAAGACAGTGGATTAAGAGGGATCCTTGTCTCAGAGGCCAAGGTCAGGATGTTGTTGGGTCTGATTTACTTGATGACCCAACTTGTCCTCCGTCTAGGTGTGGTGGCAAAGAGAATTAATGCTTCTTATGTCACCGATTGTATTTTAGTGCCTTGTAGAACGAGAGCAACGTATAGCACTGTGCCTACAACACGATGAGGCAATAAGAGGCCTGAAGATTGTGCATGATATAAAGCATTCAACATGTTGCCTATAGCTTATTTTCCAAGTTGCAGATGAGTTTCACCTGCCACAAGATCCAATTTTGCGGGGGAAATATCTGCAGGAGTATGGTGTTGAATGAATGTTGCAACAGTTGCATCTAGTTTGGGGCCATTAGGCATTGAGTAGCACATGAAAGTACACATAATAGGTTGTGCACATGCATTTGTTGTTCTTTTTACACTGTGTTACACAATTTTTGTTCCTGGGTTGTAAATGCAATTCCTAATTGGTTCTATAATAATAATAATAATAATAATAATAATAATAATAATAATAATAATAATAATATACTTTATTTATATTCCACTCTATCTCCCCGAGGGGGCTCAGAGCAGATTACAACACACATAGATAGGCAAACATTCAATGTCTTTAATACAGTGAAATAACAATGACACACAAATACACAGAACAAAAGTAAAGGCTTCTGGAAGCGGTGCTCAACTCCTGCCATGGGGAGATGCCCTTTCTCCATTCCCAAGCCAAGGAGCCTGTTGTCCATAGACACCTCCTGGTCGTGTTGCTGACATGACTTTATTACCTTTATTACCTTCCCACTGGAGTGGTTCCTATTGATCTACTCACATTTGCATGTTTTCAAACTGCTAGGTTGGCAGGAGCTAGGGCTAACAGCGGGACCTTCGAACTGCCAACATTCAGGTCAGCAGTATAGCAGCACAAGAGTTTAACCCATTACACCAACATGGGAAAAGTTTATTAAATTGCACAAACTTTGTCTTTGCGAGACATCCTGTGGCCCATTGTGCTATAGCTGTCTTGTAATTCAGCCTGTGAGTGTGTCTGATGTTCATGATGGTAATGGGGTTGAAAGTTTTTCTGGACCTGGGTCAGTTGGCATTGGAGATTAAGGTTTTCCTGGGCCTGAGTTAAGCCCAGGTGAGAGGCTCAAGGTGTCTCATGAATGGAGTGTTTTTCCTGCAGATTCACAAGGTCACATTCCTGGGAGAGGCCCTCAACAGTATTTCTCTGAGAAACTGAGAGTGAAGATAGAAAGCAAAACTTTTGTAAACAAAGTTCTCAGGCTCAACGAAGGTCAATTAGTCTGCAGGAAAACCTTATCTGGTTGTAAGGGCAAGAGAAATGCTTTCCTTTTGGTTCTGGGGTCAGGAAAGGCTTTATATTGATACAAGGGAAAGAGTTCCCTCACTCTCGTCAACATTGGAATTACATGACTGTCTTGTTTCCAAGTGTTCCTAGTTTCATGTTTCAAGTTTGCCAGGCACCTGATCTGTGTATTGGATTTCTATGCTGTCTTGTTTTATGGATCTTGTATTTTACCTTTGTGCCTTGAAGCTCATGGACTATCATTTATCTTTGGACTATACTGTTTTTACTGTTTTTACTGCTTTGCCTATATGTATTTTTCAATAAACTTCTTGCTGATTATACCAAGCTGGTGTGGTGTTTAAGGACAGAGGTGTTCCTGCTCTAGAGTACAACAAGTTTCTCAATGAATACTTTATAGATTCTTAACCAATTCAACCTAGTTTGTGGCAACGATAAATACAAAGTTTCTGGAGTAGAACTACTTTCAGAGTAAGTGCATAGCATTGTTGTTGTTGTTGTTGTTGTTGTTGTTGTTGTTGTTGTTGTTATCATCCTAATCCTACTTTCCTCTCTTGAGACCCAAAGCAACTTACAAGGTCTTAAGCTCTCTCAGCCCAGAAGTGTTGGTGCCTCACCAAACTACAACTCTCTAACAATAAAATTTATTATTTTAATCTAATTAACATAAGGTAAAGGTTTCCCCTTGACATTAAGTCTAGTTGCATCCGACACTGCGGGGTGGTGCTCATTACTATTTCAAAGCTGAAGAGTCGGTGTTATCCATAGATGCCTCCAAGGTCATGTGGTCACCCCTGTACCGGCAGGACTGAAGACCGACAGGTTGCAGGTTCGAATCTGGGGAGAGCTTGGATGAGCTCCCTCTATCAGCTCCAGCTCCTCATGTGGGGACATGAGAGAAGCCTCCCACAAGGATGGTAAAAACATCAAAACACCCAGGCGTCCCCTGGGCAACATCCTTGCAGACGGCCAATCTTTCACAGCAGAAGCGACTAGCAGTTTCTCAAGTTGCTCCTGACATGACAAAAAATACATTTCCTGCAAAAGCAGTACCTATTGATCTATTCACATTTGCATGTTTTCGAACTGTTAGGTTGGCAGAAGCTGGGGCTAACATCTGGAGCTCACCCCACTCCCCGGATTTGAACCGCCAACCTTTTGGTCAGCAAGGTCGGCAGCTCAACAGTTTAACCCACTGCACCACCAGAATTGATAAAAAGAAATAGCTAAAACCTCCTGTTAAATACTGTTTAAATAATTAAAACACGGCACACCTTACAAAATGCACCTACGGCTTGATCTTAAAAGTGTTTGCCTGTAAAAGCTTCTGTTGCTTTTATGTATTGGCTTTGTTGCCAGAATCTACTAGGTCTGTTATTTGTGCAATTGTTCTTTCTTGTTTATGGGAGTGAGATGCCCATCCCTCCAATGAAAACATACAGTGAAGCGTGATCTGGGAAGAGGAAGATATTTCTGAAATAACCTGTAGATGGCACTGATAGCATTGCAAAGGGCCCATCCATAAACCAAGAAATGACCTGCAAGCCTACCAGTTTATGTCCTTCTTTAAAAGGAAGGAGAGAAAGTAGCAATTAGGCTTTCTCTACCTGATTTTATTTTAAGGAGAGGAGATTGTTTATTAGAGAAAGTGGAATAGAAATGAATCAACTTCTTAGCAGCCTCTGTGGATTGAAAAGCACAACAGGAGGGCTGTTCATGAAAGATTTCCCCTGACCTACTTCTATTGATCACAGAACACTGAAACTGCACATGTGTAATGATATATGTCTCTATAGGTTATGTGCCAATTTACAGCTCAGAACGGAGAACGGTCTTGATGTGACAGGTGATGAAGTGGTGTGAGGTTTGAGAATGGACCCAGTGGAATACAGAGCAGTCCTCACGTTCCTTCCCTTGAAAGGCCGCACATCAAAGGAGATGTTCGATGAGATGGAAGGGGTTGGTGGTGAGGATTCCCTGTCATATGATGGAGCCAAGAACTGGCACCGTCCATTCCAATATGGTCGGACTTAGGTGGAAACAGCTCCAATTCCAGGGCAACCCCACTCTACTATTGATGAACACACCATTCGGCAAGTGAAGATCGCCATTTTGATAAACTCCATGTAACCATTTGCCACCGAACTCAAAATGTCAAGATGAATGTGGTGTCTGTGGAAAAAATCACCTAAGACCATCTTCACCTGCATAAGGTCTCCGTTCGCTGGATCCCCTGGCTGTTCACACCTTTCCAGAAGCAGGAATGAGTCAAATGCTCTCAGGCTTGATTGACAATGATGAGCCATGGAAATCAGGAGGACCTTTTCAACAGACTGATCACACAGGGTGAAAGCTGGGTCCATCACTCTGATCCTGAGACTCAAGTCCAGTCGATGCAATGGAAGCATCCCGACTCACCACCAGAAGGCACGTACCCAACTATCGGCAGGCAAGGTCATGCTCACAGTATTTTGGGACCAGCTCGGAGTAGGACTGATGGATTTCCAACATAATCACTGGAACATACAGACCCACCAAGAAAATCCAACAAATGCTACGTTCAGCAAAGGACAAGAGGGATCCTCTCACATCTGCAGGAGTCTACCGTGTACCATGCAGCTGTGGACAAGTCTACATAGGGACCACCAAACGCAGCGCCCAGACACGCATCGAGGAACATGAAAGGCACTGCAGACTACTCCAACCAGAGAAGTCAGCCATAGCAGAGCACCTGATGAACCAACCTGGACACAGCATATTATTTGAGAACACAGAAGTGCTGGACCATTCTCACAACCACCATGTCAGACTACACAGAGAAGCCATTGAAATCCACAAGCATGTGGACAATTTCAACAGAAAGGAAGAAACCATGAAAATGAACAAAATCTGGCTACCAGTATTAAAAAACTCTAAAATTACAACAGCAAAACAACAGAGGGGAAACAAACAGGCACATAAAATCACTCTCAACAAAAGATTCCCCCCAGGCACTTCCAAACCATTGAATGCAAATCAAGGTGATCAGCTGAAACATTCACAGCTAGCCACAGCAGACAAAAGTCCTTTGTCTCACCCTGGTCATTCCACAGATATATAAACCCATTTTTCCTACTTCCAACAGACCTCACTACCTCTGAGGATGCTTGCCATAGATGCAGGCGAAACGTCAGGAGAAAAATTGCCTCCAGAACATGGCCATATAGCCCGGAAAAACCTACAACAATCCAGACTAGGCTTTACTGCCGTGGAAATTGTGGGAGGCCATCCAAGGCGGGACAATGTGGCATGCTCACCAAAAATATTTGCCTTTTGCAAGACAATGCACCCATTCACAACTCACCTGTTGCCCAAATGGAAGAAGCATGCTCCTCCGGCTTTGAAATTCTACCGGGTCTTCCCGGTTCACCCGACCTTGCACCATTGGACTTCCACCTCTTTCCAACAAAGAAGTTATTTTTGAAGGACAAGCCTTTCTCAGGTGATGACACTCTGATTTCCGAAGTCAGAACGTGGCTTTTGGAGTAACCTCCCGACTTCTACAAGTGAGGTGTTTACAATTGCTTAAAAAGAGGGGAGAAGTGTGTGTCCCTCAGTGGCACCCATGGAGGGAAGGACTCAGAACTGGGCCAAGTTTCATTGCTCTCAGTCCACAGGAAGTGGGTCAGGAGAAATCTTTAAGGAACACCCCTTGTAAGTGGAATATAACAACAACAACAACAACAACAAAAACATTCTCAGTTTGTAGTGTAATTCGGAGGGCCGATTCAGAAAATTGCACTGCATAGACCACTTCAATTATAGTTTCTTAGATACGGTTTTCATGGCTTTCTGTGGGTGAGGAGATGGTAAAATATCAGTTGAAGATGGACGTTTTGGGAGTTGTAGAAGACAAAGGTAGTTCTCCTGAGTTCTGTATGAAACATGTGGGTACATCTAAACTGTGGAATGAATGCAGTTTGGCACCACGTTACCTGATATAGCTCTATGCTAATGAAACGTAGTAGTTTGCTGAGGCACAAAAACTCTTTGGCAGAGAAGGCTCAAGACCTTGTAGAACATCAAGACCCATAATTTATTTATTTATTTATTTATTTATTTATTTATTATTTATATGCTGCCCTTCTCACCCCGAAGGGGACTCAGAGTGGCTTCCAAGTAAAAAGTAAATACAATATATTATATTATTACCATAGCATAATATTAATATTATATATTACATTGTACTATAACATTATACTGTAATATTGTTAGTAATATTACATTATATATATATATATATATATATATATATATATATATATATATAATATCATATTATTAGTAGTATTATAATGTATTACATTATAATATTATACCTTAGCATTGAGCCATGGCAATTACAGTGGAATCAAATTGCATTCATTCTACAGTGTAGATCAGTGTTTCTCAACCTGAGGGTCGGGATCCCTGGGAGGGTCATGAGGGGTGTCAGAGGGGTCGCCAAAGACCATCAGAAAACACAGTATTTTCTGTTGGTCATGGGGGTTCTGTGTGGGAAGTTTGGCCCAGTTCTATCCTTGATGGGGTTCATAATGCAACTACAATTCCCCAATGTCAAGGTCTATTTTCCCCCAAGTCCTCCAGTGTTCAAATTTGGCATATTGACTATTCATGCTATTTGGTCCAGATCCATCATTGTTTGAGTCCACAGTGCTCTCTGGATGTAGATAAACTACAACTCCAAAACTTAAGGTCAATGCCCACAAACCCTTCCAGTGTTTTCTGTTGGTCATGGAGGTTCTGTGTGGAAAGTTTGGCCCAATTCTATCATTGGTGGGGTTCAGAATGCTCTTTGATTGTGGGTGAACTATAAATCCCAGCAACTATAACTCCCAAATGTGAAGGTCTGTTTTTCCCAAACTCCATCAGTGTTCACATTTGGGTATATTGAGTATTTGTGCCAAGTTTGGTCCAGATCCATCATAATTTGGGTCCACAGTACTCTCTGGATGGAGGTGAACTACAACTCCAAAACTCAAGGTCAATGCCCACCAAACCCTTCCAGTATTTTCTGATGGTCACGAGAGTTTTGTGTGCCAAGTTTGGTTCAATTCCATTGTTGGTGGAGTTCAGGATGCTCTTTGATTGTAGGTGTACTATAAATCCCAGCAACTATAACTCTCAAATGACAAAATCAATCTCCCAACCCCACTAGTATTCACATTTGGCCATATTGAATATTTGTGTCAAATTTGGTCCAGCGAAGGAAAATACATCCTGCCTATCAGATATTAACATCATAACAGTAGCAAAGTTCCAGTTATGAAGTAGCAACAACAACAGTTTTATGGTTGGGGGTCACCACAACATGAGGAACTGTATTAAGGGGTTGTGACATTAAGAAGGTTGAGAACCACTGGTGTAGATCTATCCTGGATGGGAACTAATTTCCTCCGAACATGTCTTGGAAGCAGGATGGCATCCCCCATGAGATGTTGTCAGGGAGAGAGTCCTCATTCCTATAAAGGAGTCCCAGAAAATGAGTCTTTTGAGTTCTGATATGATCTCAAGCGTAATAATAATAATCTTCACAACCGCTGCAGAGATGCACAGAGCTTCTGGAGCGGAATCATCTGATGGTGCCTCTGCTTGAAGGCGCAAAGCCATTATGTGATGATACCAGGTGTGTCCCATTAGCACCCAGCCAGCCGTAAGGAAGAGAACGCAGTTGTCTCTCGGGCCATTCAAAATCATGAGCAAAAGATAAAGAGCCACTTGAGAATCAGCCAGACAGATGGTAGAAGTCTACCTGTCCTCCTTTTTATAATTAACCCCTGGTAGGACAAAGAAAAAAAGGATATATTATCATAAAATACAAAATAACACACATTAATTGGTGGTGTTCTCTGTAGCAATATCTAGAATGTTTTGGCTGATGAGATAGGATTGTTGTTGTTGTGTGCTTTCAAGTCATTTCAGACTTAGGTTGACCCTGAGCGAGGGCTGGGTAAATGACCTCACAGGACCGTATCCGGCCCCTGGACCATAGTTTGAGGACCCCTGATCTAGATCCTTCAACATGGCAGGAGGAAACCGAGCAGAGATCACAATGGAGGATCTAGAACAGGCATGGTCAACCTGCGGCCTGCTAGGTGTTTTTGACTGTTGGGTTGTTGGGGATTGTGGGAGTTGAAGTCCAAAATACCTGGAGGGCCAAAGTTTGCCCATGCCTGTTCTAGATCCTCCGTTGTGATCTCTGCTCTAGAAACTGCTACAGAGAACATTTAAATCAAATCCGCCAAAGTAAAAACTACAAATGTGGAGGAACAACTGCACGTAGTTACATGTCCTTATCTAAGTAGGTGGCCTAGTATTCCAGTCAGAGTTTTAGAGATGTGCATAAAGTCACTTTTTACTTTATGGTGACCCTATGGATTTTATATGGTCTGTGGTTAGCATTTGATGTTCAACGATTAAGATGCATATAACAAGTATGGACTAACCCAGGTCCGGGGGCCGGATGCGGCCCCTTGGGCTGTTTTCTCAGGCCCTACTCTCTCTCACCACCCTATCTTTCCTTCTCTTTCCTTCTCCCTTCCTTCCCTCCTTTCCTTTTTGTTGTTTATTCATTCAGTCACTCCCAACACTTTGTGACCTCCTCAACCAGCCCAGGCCAGAGCTCCCTGTCACCACCCCCAGCTCCTTCAGAGTCAAGCCAGTCACTTCAAGGATTTCCTGGCTGAACTCTACATCTACAGTCATCTTTGCACCTAGAAATACAAACCCTGTCCCTGCCTCCACCTTTTCTCCTTCTATTTGGCAGTCATCAATCATTCTTGTTGCCATCATCTTGGTTTTTTTATGTTTAACTGCAACCCAGCTTTTTCCCTTTCTTCTTTCACCTTGGTTAGAAGGCTACTCAGCTCCTCATCGCTTTCAGCCATCAAAGTGGTATCATCTACATATCTAAGGTTGTTTATGTTTCTTCCAGAAATTTTAACTCTAGCCTTGGATTTGTCAAGCCCCGCATGTCGCATGATGTGTTCTGCATACAAGTTGGGTGTGAGTAGACAACCCTGCCGTACACCTTTCCCAACCTTGAACCAGTCTGTTGTTCTATGGTCAGTTCTGACTGTTGCTACTTGGTCTTTATACAGATTCCTCAGGAGACAAAGGGGGCTTGGTATCCCTATACCACTAAGAGCATGCCACTATTGTGATTCACACAGTCTAGAACTTTAGAATAGTCAATGAAACAGAAATAGATGTTTTTCTGAAACTCCCTTCCTTTCTCCATTATCCAGCATCCAGATATTGGCCATTGGGTCTCTCGTTCCTCTGCCTTTTCTGAACCCAGCTTGTACATCTGACAACTCTCTCTCCATGTCTTGCTGGAGTCTTCCTTGCAGGATCTTGAGCATTACCTTACTGGCATGAGAAATGAGTGCCACTGCACAAAAGTTTGAGCATTCTTTAGCATTTCCCTTTTTTGGTATGGGGATATAAGTTGATTTCTTCGGCCATTCTTCTTCCCTTCAACCCTTTCGTGTACCTTTCTTCCCTCTTTCCTCCCCCTCCCCCCTCTCTTTCTCCTTCTCTCTCTCCCTTTCTCCACCCTTCCCTCCCTTTCCTTTCTTCTCACTTCTCTCCGTCCCTCCATTCCCTTCCACCCTTCCTTCTATACTTCTATTCCTCCCTCCCTTCCCTCCTTCTCTTTTTCCTTCTTCCTTTCCTCTGGGGGATGCTTAGCTAGGAGAAGAGATGGTTGAGAGACAACATGAGAACCAGGTTCCAAGACTTCAGAGGGTGTCCCATTGAGGAGGAGGAGGAGATGGAAAACTGACTTTCTGCTGCTCAGGGTACAAGGGAACAATGGTTTCAAATGGTAGGGAAAGGGTTTCGACTGAAAAGATTACGAGGAACTTTCTGAGAGTAAGAGCTGCTGGAGAGTGGCTGAGGCTGCCTGGGAGTGTGGTGGAGTCTCCTTCTCTGGAGGCTTTTCTTCAGAGACTGTTTCAGGAGTGCTTTGTTTGTGCCTTCTTGCATGGCAGGGGATTGGAGTAGATGGCCCTTGAGGGTCTCCTGCAGCTCTAGGATTCTAGGATTCTATATCAGGAGTAGGCAATATGGGGTCTCATGGATACACTTTTTCACTCCCATTCACCAATATGGGGTCTCATGGATACACCTTTTCACTCCCATTCACAATTGACCAAGGCCAATCCTTTTGGGATCCAGTCGTTTCCTATCTTTCCTTCACGTGCTCCGAAAGAGAAGAGGAAGGGGAGGACAAGGCAGGGAGGGGGCAGAGAGAGGAGAGGTCTGAGGCTGTCAGAAATGATTGGAGTTGAAGTCCAAAACACCTTGTGGCCCCCAACAATGACAGAAGAAGACCAAACCTGGCACACAGACCCCCCCCCCCCCAAGACCAACTCTACATCCTGGTGTAGTTTGAGGGAGGATGGATCATGGATGACGGGACTTGCAGTACTTTAACTCACTTCCTTAGAGCACTGTGGCCCACACCAATGACGGATCAGGACCAAACTTGGCACACAGAGGCCCAATGGCCCACTTTACAACCTGCTATGGTTCAGGGCAGGATGAACCACGAATGATGGGATTTTCAGTACCTTCACCCAATTCACTTCCCACAGAACACTGTAGCCCCTACAAATCTCAGACCAGGCCCAAACTTGGCACAGAGAGTACTCATGACCCACTCTACATCTGATGCAGTTATAAGGGGGATGGACTATGGATGATGGGATTTGCAGTACCTTCACTCACTTACTGAAGCCACTGCGACCCTCATCCCTGCCACCATGCTGCCCTCAAGTTAAAAGGTTTGCCCATACTATGATTATTGAAAGTAGAGGGAGGGAGGGAGGGAGAGGGATGGAGAGATGATGGATGGATAGACAGATACATCCAACTATACTTATTTAGACATGCATCTGACGAATTCAGGAACACAACCTACAAGTTTCTAGAAATAATAAGCTGCCAACTAAATGACAAAGATTACCGGCGTCTTGAAAAAAAATAAGAGCAGAATGAGAGGAGGAGGAGAAATGGAAATAGAGTAGATTACAGATGTTAATCCCAATTTTCCTGCCACCTCCCTATTTAGCCCATATGTTCTCCTTTTCCTCTGCAGTGCTCATTCTTAGATGCTAGCTGTATTGTTCCTGGAATGTCACTGCATTTTTCCTTGAGTGGATATGACCCACCGTCACCAAAGGTTTTGGCACTTAAACCAGCGTCAGTAATGGACTGGGTGAGAGTGAAGCTTAGATCTGGACTGCCTGATAGACCACATCTAACCTGGTAACAACACTGTATGAACACCAAGTACAAAGAAGTTGCATGCAATAGCACCCTGCAGGAACTCACTGGCAGCGCATGGGGTGCAGACCCCAAATTAATAAGAACATCAGCCCTGGTCATGTCTTACTCAATGAGGTTCTTGTGGTTTTTTTCGGGCTATAGGGCCATGTTCTAGAGGCATTTCTCCTGACGTTTCACCTGCATCTATGGCAAGCATCCTCAGAGGTAGTGAGGTCTGTTGGAATTAGGACAATGGGTTTATATATCTGTGGAATGGCTGGGGTGGGGAAAGGAGCTCTTCCCTGCTGGAGCTAGGTGTGAATGTTTCAACTGATCACCTTCATTAGCATTTGAAGGCCTGGCTGAGCCTGGGAAAATCCCCTGTTGAGAGATGTTAAGATGTGCCTGGTTGTTTCCTCTCTGCTGTTTTGCTGTTGTAATTTTAGAGTTTTTTAATACTGGTAGCCAGATTTTGTTCATTTTCATGGTCTCTTCCTTTCTGTTGAAATTGTCCACATGCTTGTGGATTTCAATGGCTTCTCTGTGTAGTCTGACATGGTGGTTGTTGGTGTGGTCCAGCATTTCTGTTTATCTTGAGTATTTTCTGTAACTTTTCTTGTATTTTTTCCCAGTATTTTCTGGCTTTGTTACAGTGCCACCACATGTGATAGTATGTTCCCTCCATTTCTCCGCATTTCCAGCGGAGATTCTCATAATACATTTTTTTTGGCATCATGTGCCATCTATAGAACATTTTCAGCCAGTTTTCCTTCAGATTGTATGCTTTTGTATACTTCAATTTCTTAGTCCAAATCGTTTCCCATTCTGTTAGTGACATCATTCTTCCAATATTTCTCGCCCACCTTATCATACTTTCCTTAATCCTTTCTTTTTCCATACTCCATTCCAGTAACCTTTTATATATTGTAGAAATTGTTTTTTTTTTTAGATTTAATTATTTTGTCCCAGGCATTCTCTTCCGGCATAAATCCCAACTCCTTGTCTTTATTGTAATACTCTTGTAACTGTTTGTATTGAAGCCATGCTAGGTTTATGTAGTTTTGTTTTATCTCTTGTTGTGATTTCAATTGGAATTCTCCTCCTACTTTTTTAAAGACTTCTTTATAGTTTGGCCATTTCCTCCATCCTATTTCTCTCCTCTGGAAAGCTTCCAGAGATGAGACCCATAAAGGGGGTTCTGTTATATATTCTGTCGTTGTATTTTTCCCATGGTTTTATAATGGCTGCCCTAATAAAATGATTTCCAAATTTTTTCTCTAATTTCTTTTTCCCGTACCACGTGTAAGTATGCCAACCTCTTCTTAGGTCAAATCCCTCCAAATCTAACAATTTTTCATTTTTTCATTTTTTAATCTTCTCCAATCTAAAGACCAGATTAGAGCACACGCTCCAGGTAAAAGTGACGGAAATAAATAAATAAATAAATAACGTTTTCCCTTTGAAAGCGATTTGGTAAAAATCCTGCTTGTTCTTCTTTTATTCTTTTTGATAACAAATGTTGAGTCTCTCTGCTAGAATGTTACTGAATAATTTATAATCAATGTTTAATAAAGAAATTGGCCTGTAGTTTTTGACTTGTTCTGGGTCTTTGTTTTCCTTTGGAATTACACAGATCGTTGCTTGCTTCCAGGTTTCTGGGATTCTCTGATTTTCTCTGATTTTATTCATTACTCTCTTCAGATATGGAATTAGTACTTCCTGTAAAGTCTTATAGTAAATGGCTGTCAGCCCATCTGGGCCGGGAGCCTTATTTCGCTTCAAATTTTGGATCGTCAATCTTATTTCTTTTTCAGATATCTCTTTGTTCAGAATCTCTCTATCTTCTTTTGATATCCTTTGGGTTTTCTTTTTTCCTAAATAGTGTAGAATGTCCTCTTTCTTGATTTGGTCGTCTTGGTATAGTTTTTTGTAGAATTTAATGAATTGGTTTCTTATTTCTGTTTCCTGAGTATATACTTTCTCCTTTTCTCTTATTTTTGTTATATATCTTTTTTCTTTCTTTCTTGTTAATTTCCTCGCCAGCCACCTCCCTGGCTTGTTTGCGTTTTGGAAATGGTCTGCCTTGATAAATTTTAATTGATTTGCTTTTTTCTTCTAATTCTAAATATTCTCTTTTTTCTGTAGTAGTGACTTTGATTGTTTCTTTCTTTTTTGGGTTTCTTTTTAAGTTTTCTTCTTTTTGTATATCTTCCATGATTTCTCTTGCTTTTCTTGTTTTTTCTTTCTTCCTTTGTGCCTTCTGTTGTATTAGGTGTCCCCTTAAGACCGCCTTACTTGCTTCCCATACTATGAATATGTCAACCTCCGACGTGTCGTTAATTTTAAAGTACTCTGAGTATCTCTTTGTTTCTTTCTATATCCTCAGGTTTCCTTGGCAAGTTCTCATCCAGTTTCCATCTCCATCTTCTTTCTCCCTTTATGATTTCCATCTCTATAGGACAGTGGTCCAAATTCGTTCTTGCCAATATCCTTGTTTGTCCATGTTGTTAATGATTGCGAGGCCCATATCATATCAATCCTCGACCAGCTCTGGTGTCTGGCTGAGAAAAATATATAGTCTTTAGTGTTTTCCTTTTTTTTTTCTCCATATGTCTTCCATTTTTAGATCCTTTTTTATGTTTGTCAGGGATTTCGGCAGTACTCCTGTTATCTTATCCTTTTTTTTCCTTTAGTAGTTCTGTCTAATTCTTTATCTAATACACCATTGAAGTCTCCTATTATTATAATCTTATTGAATTCTTGATCTAATATATGTGTTTCCAGAGTTTTTGCAAATTTGGATTTTGTATCATTAGGCGCGTATATATTACAAATTAATATTTTGGTATTTTGCCAATTTATGAGTACTCCTACCATCCTCCCTTCTTGGTCTCTGAAGGCCAGTTCTGATATGATTTCATCACTGACGTAGGTGATGACTCCCCTTTTTTTTTTCAGGGCCTGATGAGTAGTAAGTTTTACCTAATTTTTTATTATCTAGATGCGCTACATGTTTACTAGCTTATATGTGTCTCCTGTAAAGCAATTATTTGACACTTCTTTTTCTTTTAATCATTAAAAAAATATTCCTTTTATTGGGGGAGTTAAATCCGTTAATATTGTTACAAAATATTCTTAAATTGGTCATCATTTAGTAAATGTTTCTTGGATCTTCTTCTTGTTTCTCTTCTTCTTCTTGTCCTTCCTGTGTTTCCTCTTCCTCCCCCTCTTCCTCCTCTTCGTTTGTTACCATCTCTTCTTGATTTTCTGTCCTTTTCTCTGTTGCCATTTTCAGTGCTTTCTGATTCATGTTGTACTTACTTAAATCCAATTCTTCCTTTCTAGGAGATATAATTCTTTGTCTTTTGCTCTATTTTCTCTTGGTATCATAATCTGCCTCTTCTTCTGACTTAATTCCTTCGTAGAACTGTCTGGCTCTTTCCACCGATTTTATCCAATATCTTTGGCCTTTGTATGTCATCATTAATCCTTCTTCTTTCTCCCAACGGAATCTCATATTCTGTCTTTTTAATTCGTCTGTCAAGAATGTGTATTTTCTTCTGTTGTTGATGGTGGAGGTCAGGTATTCCTTCAAAATCACAATTCTTTTCTCCTTGTAAAATGCCGATTTCCTGCTGCCTATTCTGAGGATCTCATCTCTCATCCCTTTCCTTGTGAATTGTATTATAATGTCTCTGTCCGTCTTGTGTTTTCTTGCATAGTTAGTGTTGATTCTGTAAGTCCTGTCAATTTGTTCCTCTATATATTGTGTTGTTCCCTGTAATAGTTCTGCAAAGATATCTATCACCTTCTCCCTTATATTTTCTTCCTTTTCTTCATGGACATTCCTCAGTCTTAGTTGGTATTCCGTATTTCTAGGTTTTCTTGTCTCTGTAGGATTTTTTGATTTAATGTCTCCAAGTTCTTCATTCTTTCCTGTGTCCTGTCCTGACTCTTTTCTTGTTTTCGTTTTTCTTTCTTCAGACTTTCTATGTCTTCTTTCATTACTTCAGCATCTTTTTTCATCCCTTTTATTTCTTTTCTCTTCCCTTAGGTCTGCCATCTGTTCTCGTGACACTTTTTGATATGCGTCCTGTTTTTCATTCATTGATTTCAATTCTTTTCCTATATTTTTTATTTCTTTCAGTAGTTCCTTTAATCTTCCATCTTCACCTATTGATAGTCTTCTTCCTGTTTGGGTTATCTCTTTATTTGCATCTTTATTTCCTTCTTTATTTACTTCTTTCGTTATTTCTTTAGTTTCCTTTGTTTCTTTAATTTCTTTAACATTCTTATCCTTATTTGAGGACATCTCTTCTTTCTGCATAAGTTGTCTTTTCTGAAACAAATTCAAGTTTTTAAGGTCTGACCACATCTAATTTTTCAATATATTTTTACCTTTATTCTTCAGCTTTTGAGTTTTAATTCCGTTCTTTTTGTTTAATTCTTAATATTTTTCCCCTATCTTACTTTTTATAGTTTATTTTTATTTCTATTTTTATTTAACTTTTTTCCCTTTTGATATGCCCTTTATTTCACTTGCCCCCTGATGCCTCTCCTCTGAAAACAGGTGGGGCACTTCCTTGAAGTAATGTGTCCTTTATTTCTCCTTTTTATCTACTCACTTTTCCTTCTTGGCCTGTGTCCTTTCCTTCTCCTTGGAACTCTCGTTTCTCTTTGTTTCGTTGTCTCTCTCTTTTCCTGCACTCCACTCCCGCTTTTGAAGCTTCTCACCGCCTCTTGCCACCTCCTTCTTAGATTTCCGTGGCTTTCCTTGCTCTAGCTTTCCCTCCGTCGTAACTTCCCTTCCCCTTTATGGCTCTCCGTCTGACTCTTCGGCACTTCTCTTCCCCCTCCTGTTTGCATCTACCCTCTTTGCGTCTCTATCGCCCTTCCACCTTATTGCCTCACTATATCCCCCCTACTGGCGCGCTTTTGCCCTTCTCCGTTACCTCTCATTTCCTTCTTTCTTTGCCCATTCTCTCTCTCAGTCTCGCGTTGTTTCGTGTTTCTTTCTCCTCACTTCTGGCGCCTCTCTCTCTCCTGGAGGCCAGGGCCTCTCCTCCCTCCATGCAACTGACGACCGCCCTCTCTCTGTCTCCAGACACAAGGTCGGTTTTCGCCAATGTTCGGGGAGCCTGTATTTATTTATTTAATTGTTCCGGGTGTTTGAGCCAATGTTTAATATTTAATATTGGCGATGGTGCCAATATTTAATTTTTAATAAACTTCCGGAGCTAATATTTACTTCCAATTGGTAGCCAATAATATGCCACGGTTATTTAGGTTGTTTGGGGCTGTGGTGTTTATGGCGGCTATGATATTAAAAGTCTTCCTGCTCTTTTGCAATCTTTTGTATTCCCTTATGTTTGTCTTTACTGCTTCATAGTTTCTTCATAGTTTCACCATTCCTCTTAATGATTGATTGGCATTTACTTAGAATATTTTTTTCTCCTTCTTTTCTCCTTTCTCCTTTCCTCTCCCTCGTGGCCATATATTATGTTCTCTGGTCCTCCTCCCCAGCAATTAAGTGGGGGGGAGGTCTCTCCCCTCTTCTTCCAACACCTTTTACACTTACTCTTTCTTTTCTTCTGTCTTCTGTTTCTTTAAAATGCGCGTGGTTGGAGATGGTTCAGGAACGAGTAGCCTGAGCGCCCTGCCGCGACTCGCCGTACCATGGGCTCCTTACCGGACCTATTTGGCAACCCCCTCTTGAGGGGAGAGCCTCCTTCTAGGTCGTCGGTGGAGCCCCCGGTTTCGCTGTTCTCCCCTCTTCAATCCATGGGTGGGAAGGGAGCTATCACTCTACCCAGTCGCTTGGCTGGGGTTGGCACAGCAGCAGAGCTCTAAAGTGCCTGACTCTCCGCCATGCTCGTGCACCGGAAGTCTTCTTCAAGGTGGGGGCTGTTTCTGAGACATCAAGCCACGTGGCAGCGTGGTGTGTATGTTCAGGTGAGTCCCTTCAAGGCATGAGGGCTCTGTGTGGAAAGTTTGGCCCAATTCTATCATTTGTAACCTCATGGACCAGTCCACACCAGAGTTCCATGTTGGACGTCACCACCCCCAGCTCCTTCAAGGTCAAGCCAGTCACTTCAAGGATCCCATCCATCCATGTTGCCCTTGGTTGGCCCCTCTTCCTTCCATTTTCCCCAGCATCATTGTCTTCTCTAAGCTTTCCTGTCTCTTTGATTGTAGATGAACTATAAATCCCAGCAACTACAACTCCCAAATGCCAATGTCTATTTCCCCCAAACTCCACCAGTGTTCACATTTGGGCATATTGAATTTTTGTGCCAAGTTTGGTCCAGATCCATCATTGTTTGAGTCCACAGTTCTGTCTGGATGTGGTTGAACTACAACTCCAAAACTCAAGATCAATGCCCACCCAACCCTTCCAGTATTTTCTGTTGGTCATTGGAGTTCTGTGTGCCAAGTTTGGTTCAATTCCAATGTTGGTGGACTTCAGAATGTGGTTTGACAGTAGATGAACTATAAATCCCAGCAACTCCACCTCCCAAATGACAAAATCAATCCCTCCCAGCCCCAGTAGTATTCAGATTTGGGCATATTGGTATTTGTGCCAAATTTGATCCAGTGAATGAAAACACATCCTGCATATCAGATATTTACATTATTCTTCATAAAAGTAGCAAAATGACAGTTATGAAGTAGCAACAAAAATAATGTTATGGTTGTGGGTCACCACAGCATGAGGAATTGTATTATGGGGGTCGCAGCATTGGGAAGGTTGAGAAAGACTGACCTAGAAAAATCCTCTACCTTGTGCAACTGTGGAGCAGAACAAACAACTTTGCATCTGTATGCCTGTCCACAATGCCCTGCCTCATGCACAGAGGAAGAATTGTTTAAAGCTACAGACAGGGTGGTTGCACACTGCACTTATTTAATCCTACGTTCCTCCTGCCATCTCAGCACTTTTAACACTGTACCCACTGCTCTGGCCGGCCCAGTTTTAAAGCGTCCTGATGTATTGTTACTGCTGTTGTTATACTGCTTAACTATTTTGATTTGCTTTTGTTTTACTGTTGTGTTATGTTTTGCTGTACTGTATTTCTGAGGCTTCAGCCTGTGTAAGCCGCATCGAGTCCTTCGGGAGATGCTAGCGGGGTACAAATAAAGTTAATAATAAAAATAATAATAATAATTGTCATTGCCCAGTTTTGGTCAAAAATTATTTAGCCACTTGTTCTCCCTCTGTTTTATCCACTGAGTTGCTGAGCTTGTTGCCAAAAGGTCACAGGTTTGAATCCTCGGAGCAGCGTAAGCTCCCGCTGTTAGCTGCTGAGCTGATGAACTTGCTAACCAAAAGTCTAGGTAGTGGGATGAGCTCCTGATGTTAGCCCCAGCTTCTGCCAATCCAGCAGTTTGAAAACATGCAAATGTGAGTAGATCAATAGGTACCGCTCCGGCGGGAAGGTAACAGCACTCCACACAGTCATGCCAGTGGCCACATGACCTTGGAGGTGTCTATGGACAACACCGGCTCTTTGACTTAGAAATGGAGATGAGCACCACCCCTCAGAGTTGGATACGACTAGGCTTAATGTCAGGGGAAACCTATACCTTTTTTTCTCTTAGCATAATAAAGTTTTCTACAACTCCATCTAGGACACCCTCAAGATACAAGAAACATCCACCGCTCTTGATGTGAAGCTGATTCAACATTTCTGCAATGCTTCTGACACAAAATAAATAAAACCCGGTAGCAATTTTAAGAGACGGAAGGCAGATTTCCTTTTTGGGGGCAGAATTCGTGATGGGTTCATGTCCTTACTTTATCCCTGGCCTACCTGTTGCTCATTCCTCGCGCTCCTCTCTGCCTCTAAACCCCTTTCCTGGACTCTTTCCCCAGCAACCCAGCATGCTTCTAGTCCTCTGCAAGCCAGCTGCTCTTTCCCCCCCTTGGCAAGCGATTCTGAGCACTCCATGATTTATGTGAATAAAAAAGAAAAACCCTTTTTGGGCCTGCTGCTTCCTAAAGTAGATTTACCTTCAATCACCATTTATTAAATCTCCCGTCCATTAGGAGCCGTCGCTTGCAGGAGCTGGGTGCATTAAGCCTGATTATAGAGAGGCTGGGGAGGGAGAGTGCTTGGAAGGGGGTTAAGATCGGCCCATTTGCTTCTTCCTTGCCTCGCCTGGGTCAGACTGCTTTCGAACAACGGAGCCCTTCGGACCGCCACCACCGCCATGTCCTGGGGCTTGGTCAAGATCCTAGTTGTGGACATGCGTCTCGTGGGGTTCCATCCCGGTTTGGTGGCCAGGGGCTAGCTTGAACATGGAGGGCAAGAAGGGCCGAGGGGGGAAGATTGGGGGCTCCCTCCGGAGGATGAGCGGCTCCTTCAAACGCACATCATTGAAGGGATCAGCCTCTGGATCACAGAAGGTAAGCTAGCCGTATTGAGGTTGATGAGCCAGGTCAAGAAGGTGGATGGATGAATGGATGAATGAACGGACGGACGGACGAATGCAGCAAGAACATTTCCCCCATGCTTGGTTTCAGATCTGGGGCACATGGAAGTTGTGGGACATCCATGAGCATACATGTTGGTGTTATGGATCTGAGGGTCCAGCTCACGTGCAATCTCTTCTTCCAGACCTGGCGCATGAGCCAGGTCAAGAAAATGGATGGATGGATGGAGTGAGAATGTTTTCTCCATGCCTGGTTTCATATCTGGGGCACGTGAGGTCAACTGTGGAAACTGTGGGACATCCATGGGGATACATCTTGGTATTATGGATCTGAGGGTCAGGCTCACCTGCAATCCCTTCTTCCAAACTTGGTGCATGAGCAAGGTCGAGAAGGTGGATGCACGGATGGAGCAAGAATGTTTTCCCCATGCCTCATTTCAGACCTGGGGCACATGTGGTCAACTGTGGAAGCTGTAGGACATCCATGGGGATACATATTGGTGTTATGGATCCGGGGGTCCAGCTCACCTGCAATCTCTTCTTCCAGACCTGGCACATGAGCCAGGTCAAGAAGATGGGTGGATGGATGGACTGATGGAGCAAGAACGTTTTCCCCATGCCTGGTTTCGAATCTGGGGCATGAGAGATCAACTGTGAAAGCTGTGGGACATCCATGGGGATACATGTTGGTGTAATGGATCCGGGGGACCAGCTCACCTGCAATTCCTTCTTCCAGACCTAGTACATGAGCCAGGTCAAGAAGATGGATGGATGGGGCAAGAACGTTGTCCTCATGCCTGGTTTTGGATTTGGGGCACATGAGGTCAACTGTGGAAGCTGTGGGACATCCATGGGGATACATGTTGCTGTTATGAATCCGAGGGTCCAGTTCACCTGTAATCCCTTTTGCAGACCAGGTGCATGAGCCAAGTCAAGAAGATGGATGGATAGATGGAGCAAAAACGTTTTTTGCCATGCCTGATTTTGGACCTGGGGCACATGGGGTCAATTGTGGAAGCTGGGGGACATCCATGGGGATACATCTTGGTGTTATGGATCCAAGTTGCCCCAAACTGTTGTGGTCCTTCTCCCTTGGCTTGCTACTTTGCTTTGCAAGGTTGCAGTAAGGATCTTTGGGAATCCTCTCCACATGGAGAACATTGAGATAGTCTCCAAAGCAGGATATGATTCAATTGCACACGAATGTCATCTCTAGGCAGATCCAGTCACCAACTCTTTTGTTCTTGAGGAGACATATCAAACCTTATTATTTTCTGGTTTAGTGGTTCTCAACCTTCCTAAATACCGTTCCTCATGTTGTGGTGAGCTCCAACCATAACATTATTTTCGTTGCTACTGTTATGAATCGTAATGTAAATATCTGATATGCAGGATGTATTTTCATTCACTGGAACAAATTTGGCACAAATACCCAATATGCCCAAATTTGAATATTGGTGGGGTTGGGGGAGTTGATTTTGTCATTTGGGAGTTGTTGCTGCTGGGTTTTATAGTTCACCTACAATCAAAGAGTATTCTGAGCTCTACTAATGATGGCATTGAACCAATCTTGGCACACAGAACTCCCATGACCAAGAGAAAATACTGGAAGGGTTTGGAGGGCATTGATCTTGAGTTTTAAAGTTGTTCACCTGCATCCAGAGAGTACTGTGGGCCCAAACAATGATAGGTCTGGAACAAATTTGGCATGGATATTTAATATGCCCAAATGTGAACACTGGTGGAGTTTGGGGAAAATAGATCTTGACATTTGGGAGTTCTAGTTGCTGGGATTTATAGTTCACCTACAATCAAAGAGCATTGTGAACCCCACCAACGATAGAATTGGGCCAAACTTCCCACACAGAATCCCCATGACCAACAAAAAACACTGTGCTTTCTGATAGTCTTTGGTGACCCTTTTGACACCTCCTTGTGACCCCCTCAGGGGTCCTAACCCCCCAGGTTCAGAAAAACTGCTGTAAATAAATAAAATAAATACATTATTATTATTTATACCCTGCTTTATCTCTTTAAAAGCAGTTGAAAGAGGGACACAGCTGGGCCCTTCTGCACACAAATAAAGGGCTTGGCTATTAGGTCTCAGTGTTGTCCTCCATTTTGTTTAATATCTACATGAAGCCATTGGGTGAGATCATCCGGAGTTTGGTGCCATCTGTACGCAGATGATATCCAACTCTATTACTCCTTTCCACCAGATGTTAAGGAGGCTGTCCAGGTTTTGAATTGGTGCCTAGCCCTTGTGACGGTCTGGATGAGGGTGAACACATTGAAGTTGAATCTAGACAAGACAGAGGTCCTCCTGGTCAGTCGCAAGGCTGAACAGGATATAGGGTGACAGAGTGGGGTTACACTCACCCTGAAGGCGCAGGTTCGCAGCTTGGGAGTCCTCCTGGACTCATTACTGAGCTGGAACCTCAGGTTTCGGCAGTGGCCAGAAGGGCTTTTGCACAACTAAAACTTGTGTGCCAGTTGTGCCTGTACCTTGGGAAGTCAGACATGGCCATGGTGGTCCATGCTCTTGTTACTTCTAGGATAGACTACTGCAATGAGCTCTTCGTGGGGGCTGCCTTTGAAGACTGTTCGGAAGCTTCAAATATTCCAATGAGAGGCAGCCAGGTTAATAACTGGGGTGGCGTACAGGAAGCACACAACTCCCATGTTCAGCTCCACTGGCTGCCGGTTTGCTACCGAGCACAATTCAAAGTTCTGGCTTTGGGTTATAAAGCCCTATATGACCCCGGCCCAATCAGGCTGTCCAAACGCATCTCCCACTATGAACCACCACAGAGTTTAAGATCTTCCAAGAAGGCCCTGCTCTCAGTCCTGCCACAGTCATGGGCGCGTTTGGTGGAGATGAGAGACAGGGCCTTCTCAGTAGTTGCCCCTCGGCTATGGAACTTCCTCCCAGTTGAGATTAGATCAGCTCCTTCCCTCCTGCCCTTCAGAAATATGGTTCAAACTTGGCTGTGGGACCAAGCTTTTGGGACAGTACAATAAGACAAGAATAGGAAATCTACCTTGCCAACTGGATTTGATATGGCCGGTTTGAGATAGTTTTAAACAATTGATTTTAACGTGAAGATAATTGATTTTAGCGATTATGCATGTTTATAGTATATATGTTTTAGTTTGCTTTGTGCCGGCTTTGAATATTTGCCGTATATATGTTGTGCTCCGCCCTGAGAAATGCTTTAAATAAATAAAATTATTATTATTATTAATATTATTATTATTGACCCAAAAGTACAGTATGCCACAGCAAATGAGATCTATATGCTGGATTTCGTATGCTGTGACATACTGTGCTTTTGTGTCAATAATAATAATAATAATAATAATAATAATAATAATAATTTTATTTATTTGAACATTATTATTATTATTATTATTATTATTATTATTATTATTATTATTATTGCCCCGCTTTATCTCTCTCAAAGGAGATGCAAATTGGCTTAACATAAAAGCTTTAGCACACAGGTTGCTGTAAGTTTTCCGAGCTGTCTGGCCATGTTCTAGAAGTATTCTGTCCTGACGTTTTGCCCACATCTATGGCAGGCATCCTAAGAGGTTATGAGGTCTGTTGGAAACTATGCAAGTGGGATTTATATAGCTGTGGAATGTGGGAGATAAAACTCTTGTTTGTTGGGGGACTCCAGACAAGAAACAAGCTAATCACATCTCAACAAAGGATTAC
>NW_026844367.1:33592959-33612959 GCF_025583915.1 Anolis sagrei ordinatus | reverse complement strand
CCTCTCACATATTTATACATGGCTATCATATCTCCTCTCAGCCTTCTCTTCTTCAGGCTAAACATGCCCAGCTCCTTAAGCCGCTCCTCATAGGGCTTGTTCTCCAGACCTTTGATCATTTTAGTCGCCCTCCTCTGGACACATTCCAGCTTGTCAATATCTCTCTTGAATTGTGGTGCCCAGAATTGGACACAATATTCCAGGTGTGGTCTAACCAAAGCGGAATAGAGGGGTAGCATGACTTCCCTAGATCTAGACACTATGCTTCTATTGATGCAGGCCAAAATCCCATTGGCTTTTTTTGCCGCCACATCACATTGTTGGCTTATGTTTAACTTGTTGTCCACAAGGACTCCAAGACCAGGGGAGCATTCGCACAGTTAAAACTCGTGCGCCAACTGCGCCCGTACCTTGGGAAGTCTGACTTGGCCACGGTAGTCCACGCTCTGGTTACATCCCGTTTAGACTACTGCAACGCTCTCTACGTGGGGTTGCCTTTGAAGACGGCCCGGAAGCTCCAATTAGTCCAACGCTCGGCAGCCATGATACTAACTGGAGCGGAGCACAGGGAGCATACAACTCCTCTGCTGCACCAGCTCCACTGGCTGCCGATCTGCTACCGGGCTCAATTCAAAGCCCTAAACGGTTCTGGCCCAACTTACCTATCCGAACGTATATCTCGGCCTATCAGCCCACCAGGACCCTAAGATCTTCTGGGGGGGCCCTGCTCTCTATCCCGCCTGCTTCACAGGTGCGGCTGGCGGGGACGAGAGACAGGGCCTTTTCTGTGGTGGCCCCGCGGCTATGGAACGCCCTCCCCATGGAGGTAAGATCAGCCCCCTCATTGATGGTATTCCGGAAAAGACTAAAAACCTGGATGTTCGAGCAGGCGTTCGGTTAACTCAGTGCAATAAGTGTAATGATTGAAGGACTGGCAATTTGGACGACGAAACTGGATCGCGATTTTAGTCAAGAGATGAATTGGATTGTTTATTGATATATGTATTGTGGATTATGTTTTTATGCTTTTAAACTGTATACTGTTGTTTGTTATAAGTTGTTGTAAACCGCGTTGAGTCGCCGGCTAGGCTGAGAAACGGCGGTATACAAGTATAGCAAATAAATAAAATAAAATAAATAAGATCTTTTTCACACGTACTGCTCGCGAGCCAGGCGTCACCCATTCTGTATCTTTGCATTTCATTTTTTCTGCCAAAGTGGAGTATCTTGCATTTGTCACTGTTGAACTTCATTTTGTTAGTTTTGGCCCATCTCTCTAATCTGTCAAGATCGTTTTGAATCCTGCTGCTGTCCTCTGGAGTATTGGCTATCCCTCCCAATTTGGTGTTGTCTGCAAACTTGATGATCCTGCCTTCTAACCCTTCATCTAAGTCATTAATAAAGATGTTGAACAGGACCGGGCCCAGGACGGAACCCTGCGGCACTCCGCTCGTCACTTCTTTCCAGGATGAAGAGGAAGCATTGGTGAGCACCCTCTGGGTTCGTCCATTTAACCAATTACAGATCCACCTCACCGTAGTTTTGCCTAGCCCACATTGGAATAGTTTCCTTGCCAGAAGGTCATGGGGGACCTTGTCGAAGGCCTTACTGAAATCCAGGTACGCTACATCCACGGCATTCCCCGCATCTACCCAGCTTGTAACTCTATCGAAAAAAGAGATCAGATTAGTCTGGCATGACTTGTTTTTGATAAATCCATGTTGACTATTAGCGATGACCGCATTTGTTTCTAAGTGTTTGCAGACCACTTCCTTAATAATCTTTTCCAGAATCTTGCCTGGTATCGACGTGAGGCTGACCGGACGGTAGTTGTTTGGGTCATCCTTTTTTCCCTTCTTGAAGATTGGGACCACATTGGCCCTCCTCCAATCTGCTGGAACTTCTCCCGTTCTCCAAGAACTCTCAAAGATGGTCGCCAATGGTTCCGAAATGACTTCCGCTAGTTCCTTCAATACTCTGGGGTGTAGTTGATCTGGCCCTGGGGACTTGAACTCATTTAGAGCAGCCAGGTATTCCTGGACGACTTGTTTCCCAATTTGGGGTTGGATGTCCTCTAATCCCTCATCAACTCCATCTTGCTGAGGTTGAAGATGACTTTCTTTTTGTGAGAAGACTGAGCCAAAGAAGGCATTAAGTAGTTCTGCCTTTTCCCTATCCCCTGTCAGCATTGCCCCATCTTCTCCTCGAAGAGGCCCTATCGCCTCCTTGTTTTTCCTTTTTCTACTGACATAAGAAAAGAAGCCCCTTTTATTGTTTTTAATGTACCTGGCAAGCCTGAGCTCGTTTTGTGCTTTAGCCTTGCGGACCTTTTCGCTACAGGTGTTGGCTATTTGTTTGAATTCTTCTTTGGTGATTTCTCCCTTTTTCCACTTCTTGTGCATGTCTCTTTTGTGTCTCAGCACAGTTAGAAGTTCTTTGGACATCCATTCTGGCTTCTTTGCACTTGTCCTATTTTTTCTTTTTGTTGGCACGGTTTGCAACTGCGCCTTGAGTATTTCACTCTTGAGAAACTCCCATCCATCCGTAACTCCCTTGTCTTTTAGTATCTGTGTCCACGGAATGCTGCTCAGTGTTTCCTTCATTTTTTGGAAATCAGCTCTCCTAAAGTCCAAAATGCGGGTTTGACTTGTCTTAGTTTCGACCTTTCTTTGTACCTCAAATTGCAGAAGCACATGGTCACTTGCCCCTAAGGATCCTACCACTTCAACCGCATCTATCAGGTCCTCCGCATTTGTTAGGATGAGATCAAGAGTAGCCAATCCCCTTGTTGCCTCTTCTACCTTCTGGACCATGAAATTGTCTGCAAGGCAAGCGAGGAATTTGTTGGACTTTGTACTCTTGGCCGAGTTTGTTTTCCAGCAAATATCGGGATAGTTGAAATCGCCCATGACTACTACATCTCTTCTCTGTGCCTGTTTGGTCAACTGTTGGCAGAAGACTTCATCAAGTTCTTCCTCCTGGCTTGGAGGTCTGTAGTAGACTCCTACAACAAGAACTTTTTGAGTCCCTGTTCCCTTGATTCTTATCCAGATACTTTCAAGCTGGTTTCCCGGATTGCTGTCATGCATTTCTTCTGCAGCATAAGAGTTTTTGACATATAAGGCTACTCCGCCTCCTCTCCCCTTTGTTCGGTTTCTGTGAAAGAGGTTATAGCCCTCGATGTCTACATTCCAGTGATAGGAGTCATCCCACCAGGTTTCAGTGATGCCTATGATATCATATTTGTGGTGTTGTGCTAAAAGTTGGAGTTCGTCATGTTTATTTCCCATGCTCTGTGCATTAGTGTAAAGACATGTGAGCTCCTTAGATCTTCCCCTGAGCTGTTTAATTGGGATTGTTGTGCTTCCGGTACTTGGTCCTTTTTGTGTTTGTGCAGCCCTCAGTTTAGCCTTCTGGCGGTTCCCTGACATTGTGGGTAAAGTAGTGTTTGCAAGGCTGTTGTCCCCTCCCCCAGTGGGCCTAGTTTAAAGTACGCCTAATGAGGTTTGCGAGTCTGTGAGCAAAAAGGTGTTTTCCTACTTGTGTGAGATGCACCCCATCCCTTGCCAGTAGGGTAGGAAGGAACAAAAGAGAGAAAGAGGGAGGGAAGGAAGAAGGAAAGAGACAAGGAAGGATGGAACCAAAGAGCAAAGGAAGCGAGAAAAGAAACAGGTAGAGAAGGAAGAAAGAAGAAGGGAAAGAAAAAGAGGGAAGGAAGAAACAGGGAGGGAAGGAAGGTTGGCCACAGCAACGCGTGGCAGGTACAGCTAATAATAATAATAATAATAATAATAATAATAATAATAATAATAATAATGCAGACTCAGGTACAAGCCAGCCATGGTGGTCCCAGTGGTGATCGGCACACTGAGTGCATTGCCTAAAGACCTTGGCCTGCACTTAAACACAATCGGCGCTGGCAAAATTACCATCTGCCAGCTGCAAAAGGCCACCTTTCTAGGATCTGCACGCATTATTTGCCGATACATCACACAGTGGTTCAATACAACAACCAGCAGAGTGATCTTGTTTGTTGTGGACTCATCTTGTTGTGTTTCAAATAATAATAATATTTCTCCGTCTGCCATGGTTTCCATCCCCCTCCTTCTGCCAAAGGGGAAAAGGGGTCTCAAAACATCTGCTTTTCCATGTTCCATGTGGGGGGGGGGCACACTCACAAAAAGGTAGCCTTTTCTGCAAAAAAGATTAATCTCTGATAATAGCCGAGTAAAAGATGTAACAGCTGGCCTGGATTAATATGCTGAAATATCTGCTTTCATGTGATTAATAGCTGTATGGGTAAAAAAAACCCTACATAAATCTCTGCCACTGAAAGCAAGCAAAGATATTTAAGCTCTGATCAATTTGCCACTTGTTCTATCGACATTCTAAAAGCACCGAGGTGCTGAAATGCTCTCTTAGGTCTTCCTTTTTCAGCCATTAAGCAGTTCAGGACAAATGCTGAAGACAACATTGACATAACGGTATGCCTCATGCCGTGGATTTTCTGGAGTTTTGTGGCCAGGCTGATCCTGGAGGTCAATCTTTGGCCAGCGTCACATGAGACTGTGAATACTTAGTGCAATGTTTCTCAACCTGGGGGTCAGGACCCCAGGGGGGGGTCTTGGGGGCAGGGTCAGACATAGTATTTTCTGTTGGTCATGGGGGTTCTGTGTGCCAAGTTTGGCCCAATTCTATCCTTGGTGGGTTCAGAATGCTCTTTGATTGTAGGTGAACTATAAATCCCAGCAACTACAACTCCCAAATGTCAAGGTCTATTTTCCCCAAACTCCACCAGTGTTCACATTTGGGCATATTGAGTATCTGTGCCAAGTTTGGTCCAGATCCATCATTGTTTGAGTCCACAGTGCTCTCTGGATGTAGGTGAACTACAACTCCAAAACTCAATTTCAATATCCTCCAAACCCTTCCAGAATTTTCTGTTGGGCATGTGAGTTCTGTGTGGAAAGTTTGGCTCAATTCTATTGTTGGTGAGGTTCAGAATGCTCTTTGATTTTAGGTGAAATATAAATGCAAGCAACCCCAACTCCCAAATGTCAAGGTCTGTTTTCCCCAAACTCCACCAGTGTATAAATAAATAAAAATGTAATATTCGTTTGTGGGGTTAACATAACTCAAAAACCAATGAATGAATTGACATCAAATTTGGACACAATACACCTCTCAGGCCAACGAGTGACCATCACTCATCAAAACACTGAAAAACACAGCAGAAGGGGCTCAAAAAGCAAAAAAAGCAAAAAGATGCTACAGCGCATACACAAAAAAAACAACTCCCCAGCAAACAAAACATACAATAGCATATCCACAGTCTCTTACGGACTACAGCTCCCAGCATCCCTAGACCAGGCCCTTTAGATAGATTGATCAGGAGGACTGCTGGGAGTTGCAGTCCAAGAATAGGTAGAGAAGGAAGAAAGGGAAGAAAGAGGAAGGGAAAGAAAAAGGGGGGTGAAGGAAGGGAAGGGGAAGAGAAGGAAGGAGGGAATGAATGAAAAAAGGGAAGGAAGGAAGGAGGGAGGGAAGGAGGAAGAGAAAGAAAGGAGGAGAGATAGAGGGAAGGAAGGTAGGCCACAGCAATGCGTGGCGGGTACAGCTAGTAACAAATATATAAAACTAAGGCGATGAGGAAACTAAGATAGTGGTGGTGCGTGTTGCTGAGGGTTGACTTTTAAAATGTTTTTACCTGCGACACTTTTTAAAAGGAGTAACTCATTACCCCGACCAGAATCCTTTTTTCCAATATCTTCAGCCGCCTTCTTCTGAGGTAAATTTGCTCCTCAGTAATTACACACGCACAAGTTTTTAATAATAGTGAACTGAACAAGAAAATGTTTATTTTCAAGAATTCTCAGGCAGTATCATTCTTGCTGGTTACTTCGTATACATATTGAGGTTACAATAACTCTAATATCAAAAAATGTTGTAGGAGTTTCCATATAACTTTCAAGTTGGCTTGTTTTCCTGTTAAGCTGTCTTTAATTAATTTATTTATTTATTTAAGACATTTATATTCCGCCCTTCTCACCCCGAAGGGGACTCAGAGTGGAGCACAGCAAATACACGGAAAACATTCAATGCCGGGACACAAATTCATATAAGCATACATAAACATTAAAAACATTTATCTCAATATTAAAATGCACCATTTAAAACCGTCCTAGTCATCCGCGTCAAATCTAATTGGCCTGGTTATCTTTCCTATTGCAGCTTTTTTCCATTCTTCTAAAGGACAGGAGGGAGGGGGCTGACCTGATCTCACCAGGAAGGGAGTTCCATAGCCGGGGAGCAATCACCGAAACGGCCCTGTCTCTCATCCCCACCAATCGTGCCTGTGACAATGGTGGGAAGCAGGGCCTCCCTGGAGGATCTTAATCTCCGTAATGGTTCATAGGGGGAGGCGCGTTCGGACAGATAATTTGGTCCGGGCCCTTTAGGGCTTTATAGGCCAAAAAGGCTTCCACTTGGCTTGGCTTCCACTAACCAGAGCCACCTTTTCCCTTTGACTACCAGTCAAAGACTGAAGTGTTAAAATGTCTGCCCCTTTAACTCATTTAACTTGGATACATTCCTATAACAGGCTCCATCACGATGGCAACACATCAGCTAAGCAACCACAGTAAATGGTGGCCTGCTTTCTTCTTAGGCGATCCCTCATTGTCCGAGTAGGATAGTCTTCCAGGATCAGTGTTCTGGTGGGTCTGTCATGTTGTGCTTTTGGGAACAAGAAATCTATAATCTGCTAATCATTTCCTTGGGGAAAAACAAAACTCCACTTCGGAGCACCCTTTCTCTGCTTGGGGTTCCAAGCTGCCTGGGGGAATCCTTTGTTGAGAGGGGCTTGTTTGATTTAAAAAATAGTTCAAGACTAACTTTGGATGTAGGGGGCGCAGGTGGTTTGATTCAGAATTGAATTCCGAATTTTTTTTGGGGGGGGGAATCGGAATTTTCCAACATTTCTGAAATTTCGGAGTACTTTGTTAATGGCAGACACGCATGCGCAGTAGGAAAAAATGCAGAGAAGGCAATACACTCACTGGAGGGCCTGTCACCTCCTCCTCCTCCTCCTTCCCCTCCTCCTCCTCCTCCTCCTCTTCCTCCGCATTAACAGCCGATCAAGTCTCTGAAAGATCTCCCCTCCTATGTGGGGTACCCCAAGGTGCAATTCTCTCCCCTCTTCTCTTCAACATCTATGTTAGACCCCTTGCTAGTTTGGCTCGGAGTTTCGGCCTAGACTGCTATCAATATGCGGACGACACCCAACTCCTTCTGCGTTTGGAGCCTGGAGCAACGTCAATACCAGACAATTTCACCTTATGTCTGGAGGCTCTGTCAAACTGGCTACGTGCTAGTAGACTGAAGTTGAACCCGGCGAAGACTGAGATTCTCTGGCATGGCCGCTCGATTGATCTGACCCATTTGCTACCCACCTTCGATGGTGCTGCCCTATCTCCTTTGCCTACCGCTTAGAGCTTGGGTGTCGTTTTGGATTCACAGCTGACAATGGAAGCTCAGGTCGCAGCAAACAGGCCTTTTCCCACCTACGACAAGCGAGGCAGTTGGCACCCTACCTATCTTATGAGGTTCTGGCAACAGTCATCCATGCCACAGTCACGTCTAGGCTAGACTATTGCAACGCCCTGTATGTTGGCCTTCCGATGTCTATGACCCGAAAGCTCCGTATTGTTCAGAATGTGGCAGCCAGGCTACTCACAAGAACACCCATGAAATGCCATAGAACAGCAGTGTTGCAGCATTTTCATTGGCTTCCAACTGATTACCGTGGTCTATATAAGATGCTAGTTCTGACCTTTAAAATTCTTTACAGCCAGGGTCCATTGTAACTTAGGGACCGTCTCTCCTTCTCCCATCATCGGAGGTCGCAACGACCAACCCATCGTGACTTACTTTATATACCGGGTCCTAGAGAAGTGCACTTGGAAAGGACTAGACGCAGGGCTTTTTCTATTTCTGCCCCTGCCTTGTGGAATCCCTTGACACCCTATATGAGAGCCATGCGTCATTTAGGGCCTTTTACCCTAGCACTTAAGACCTGGCTTTTTACTAGAGCATTCGATCTCTGTTAATTTTATCAATATCTGTATGTATGTATTTTTATCCTTTACAATTTAGCTTGTAAATTGCCTAGAGCATCTTGGATGGAGGGCAATTAATAAGTAATTAAATGATGATTATTGTTGTTGTTTTTGCTTTAAATAATCTGTTATCAAAGTCCAATCTGTCTCTTTCTCTATTTTTCCTTTTACAATTTTGTTGTAGATAGGTTAATCTATCCACGTTTCTTATCTCCATAATCTTTTTGTTCCAATCATCAATTTTGGGGAGCTCACTTTTTCGCCATGTTCTTGCATAACATAATCAAGCAGCTATTGTTAATAAAAATAGGAGTTTGTCTATATTGTTGTCCATTTTTTGTTCAGTTATCCCCAATAAAAAAATTTCTGGTTTGAGTGGAATATTAATCTTTAATATCTTTTGTAAATTTTCCTGTATTTCCTTCCAAAAACCTTTTGCTCACAACTTCTGAGGATGCTTGCTATAGATGCAGGTGAAACGTCAGGAGAGAATGCTTCTAGAACAGTGTTTCTCAACCTCCCTAATGCCGCGACCCCTTAATGCAGTTCCTCATGTTGTGGTGACCCCCAACCATAACATTATTTCTGTTGCTACTCATAACTATAATTTTGCTACTGTTATGAATCGTAATGTAAATATCTGATATTCAGGATGTATTTTTATTCACTGGAACACATTTGGCACAAATACCCAATACGCCCAAATTTGATTACTGGTGGGATTGGGCGGGATTTATAGTTCACCTACAATCAAAGAGTATTCTGAACTCCACCAATGATGGAATTAAACCACCTTGGCACACAGAACTCCCTTGACCAATAGAAAATACTGGAAGAGTTTGGTGGGCATTGACCTTGAATTTGGGAGTAGTAGTTCCCTTCACTTAAAATGTACCAAGGATGGTTTTTCAAACTAGTCCAATGTGGGCTAGGCAAAACTACGGTGAGGTGGGTCTGTAATTGGTTAAATGGACGAACCCAGAGGGTGCTCACCAATGCTTCCTCTTCAACTTGGAAAGAAGTGACAAGTGGAGTGCCGCAGGGTTCCGTCCTGGGCCCGGTCCTGTTCAACATCTTTATTAATGACTTAGATGAAGGGTTAGAAGGCAGGATCATCAAGTTTGCAGATGACACCAAATTGGGAGGGATAGCCAATACTCCAGGAGACAGGAGCAGGATTCAAAACGATCTTGACAGATTAGAGAGATGGGCCAAAACTAACAAAATGAAGTTCAACAGTGACAAATGCAAGATACTCCACTTTGGCAGGAAAAACGAAATGCAAAGATACAAAATGGGGGACAATGCCTGGCTCGAAAGCAGTACGTGTGAAAAAGATCTTGGAGTCCTCGTGGACAACAAGTTAAACATGAGCCAACAATGTGATGTGGCGGCAAAAAAAGCCAATGGGATTTTGGCCTGCATCAATGGAGCATAGTGTCTAGATCTAGGGAAGTTATGCTACCCCTCTATTCTGCTTTGGTTAGACCACACCTGGAATATTGTGTCCAATTCTGGGCACCACAATTCAAGAGAGATATTGACAAGCTGGAATGTGTCCAGAGGAGGGCGACTAAAATGATAAAAGGTCTGGAGAACAAGCCCTATGAGGAGCAGCTTAAGGAGCTGGCATGTTTAGCCTGAAGAAGAGAAGGCTGAGAGGAGATATGATAGCCATGTATAAATATGTGAGAGGAAGCCACAGGGAGGAGGGAGCAAGCTTGTTTTCTGCTTCCCTGGAGACTAGGACGCGGAACAATGGCTTCAAACTACAAGGAGATTCCATCTGAACACGAGGAAGAACTTCCTGACTGTGAAAGCCGTTCAGCAGTGGAATTCTCTGCCCTGGAGTGTGGTGGAGACTCCTTCTTTGGAAGCTTTTACACAGAGGCTGGATGGCCATCTGTCAGGGGTGATTTGAATGCAATATTCCTGCTTCTTGGCAGGGGGTTGGACTGGATGGCTCATGAGTTCTCTTCCAACTCTTTGATTCTATGAATGATGGAGCTAAATCAAACTTGGCACAAATACTCAATATGCCCAAATGTGAATACTGGTGGAGTTTGGGGAAAATAGACCTTGATATTTGGGAGTTGTAGTTGCTGGGATTTATAGTTCACCTACAATGAAAGAGCATTGTGAACCCCACCAAGGATAGAATTGGGGCAAACTTCCCAATTTGCATGAGCAACAGAAAATAGTTTTCTTCTATTTAGTCTTTGGCGAGCCCTCTGACACCCTCTCACGAACCCCCCCCCCCCCAGGGGTCTCGATCCCCAGGTTGAGAAGCAGGTTGAGAGGTCAACACCTCTGAGGATGCTTGCCATAGATGCAGGCGAAATGTCAGGAGATAATGCTTCTAGAACATGGCCATGTAGCCCCAAAACCCTACAACAACCCATGTTTTCTTAGTCCAATGCCTTCCAAATACACTGGACTTCAAAGGAAGCGCACATGAAAACTTCAGGCAATAAGTGCCATCGTCGAAGAGGCATTCTTGCTTGCTCAAAAGAGACCAGGAATTCCTCTTCATAGAAATCATCCCAGTTCATTTTCAGCCACCCTTTTTCTTTTCCACCAAGACTCCAAAGTGGGGTGGAGAGGGAAATCATCCCTCTTTTTATGGGGCATATAATCAACATCGCCGTGCCAGTTTTCTATGCCATTCCTCCCTCCCTTTCCCAGGGGATGAACAGAAGCTCCTTTCAGACTAAACTGCAATCTCATTTCCTGGAGCGTTCGCTCCACAATCCGGCTAGTTTTGTCGGTTGTGCAGTTTTTGTTGGTGAGGCCCCAAGAAGAGCGCTCAAAGGAGGAGACCTCCTGAAATATTCTCTTTTTCATATACAGCAGTGATGAAAAGTATATCACTTCTAGACAAACTAATAACCCTATTTTATACATTGACTAGCCGTCCCTTGCCAGGCGTTGCTGTGGCCCAGACTGGTGATCTGGAAAATAAAGTAATGAGAAAGTGTTGGTGTGCCGTCACACCCAGACACTGTAAAGTTAAAACTAAGATGTGCTTCTCTCTTTATCTGGGCAAACTGCTGGGGGTCTTTCTTTGAAGCAATAACTCAATACTTCCAGTAACTGATGCCAGTCAAGATATGAACATCAACAAAATATTTATTTCCAAAGTCCTTGGCAGACTTGGCACAGCTTGATAAACCATAGAGATGTTCTTTCTTCCCCTTTTCCTTCAATTACTGAGGTAACCTTTCTCCAAATGGTAGAAAAAATCCCGAGATATTTCACCCTAACCCTGAGCTGCTATGGTTAGAAAGAAGAGGTCTTCCCCTATCTAAGCACAAGGTCAGTTTTGGAGATGAAGTAATAGTACTCAATAACTATTTCTCTCTATTTCTCAATAACTCAATATCTATAACTCAATAAGCTTCTCTATCTCAATTACCTTTCTTAATAACTCAATAGCTATTCTATCTATCTATCTATCTATCTATCTATCTATCTATCTATCTATCTATCTATCTATCTCAATTGTTCCATTACTCAGTTGTACTCACAATGGGTTTTTCAGAGCTCCCTGCCTGACCAACAGCACATCTGAGGTTCTTTTCTCTACTGAAGGAGGCAGGGGAGATTCCAAAATGGAGATCTCAACACCAGGAAAAAGCCCAAAGAGATACTTTCTAAACCAATAACTGCAGAGAGCCTGCAGCCTGGCTTTCCAAACTCTGATACTGTTTAACTTCCAGGGTGCTGCTGGGTCTATAGCAATCCTGGGGAAATGCAAAGAAACGCTATCCCATGCAGCTAAAAGGCAACATAAACCATGCTCCTGGAAGATGGAACAGTTGGAAACAGTTGGAACAGTTGGAAGATGGAACAGATGGAACAGTCTGGAAAGCCAGGCTGCAGGCTCTCTGCAGTTATTGGTTTAGAAAGTATCTCTTTGGGCTTGGAGTCCGCCCTTTTTCCTGGTGTTGAGATCTCCATTTTGGAATCTCTCCTGCCTCCTTCAGTAGAGAAAAGAACCTCATATGTGCTGTTGGTCAGGCAGGGAGCTCTGAAAAACCCATTGTTCCATCTAATATGTGTAATTTTTAATGCTTTTTCTTGTTGTTTCTTTGCCAGTGTTGATGTGGAGATTGTCTGGTTTGCCCACTCTGGAACATGCAACATATCATTGTCCTTCTTTAGGGGTCCCTTTCAAATCTATGATACTATATCTGTCAAATATATCTGTCAAATCTAGAATACTATATCTCTCTCTGTGTGTGTCTTATCTATCTATATCTATGGTTGGATAGCTCTTTGTCAGGAGGGCTTTGGTTTTCTTGCCCTGGTAAAGGGAGGTGGACTGGATGGCCTTAAGGCAGCATTTCTCAACCCTCTCCTTGGGGGGCGGGATGTCAAGAGGGGGTGTCAGAAGGGTCACCAAAGACCATCAGAAAACACAATATTTTCTGTTAGTCATGGGGGTTGTGTGTGGGACGTTTGCCCCAATTCTGTCGTTCGTGGGATTCAGAATGCTCTTTGATTGTAGGTGAACTATAAATCCCAGTAACTACAACCCCCAAATGTCAATTTGTCTATTTTTCCCAAAACAAAGGTGTCAGTACAGGTAATAACCTGAGAAGCATGCACAAGGCCTTTGCATTCATCTACTTTCACTCACTTTGTTCTATAGCAGTGTTTCTCAACCTGGGGGTCAGGACCTCTGGGGGAAGGGGTCATGAGGGGGGTATCAGAGGGGTCACCAAAATGATTAAAAAACACAGTATTTCCTGTTGGTCATGGGGGTTCTGTGTGGGAAGTTTGGCCCAATTCTATCGTTGGTGGGGTTCTGGATGCTCTTTGATTGTAGGAGAACTATAAATCCCAACAACTACAACTCCCAAATGTCAAGGTCTATTTACCCCAAACTCCATCTGTGTTCATATTTGGGCATATTGAGCATTCCAAGTTTGGTCCGGATCTATCATTGTTTGAGTCCCTAGTGCTCTCTGGATGTAGGTGAACTACAACTCCAAAACTCAAGGTCAATGCCCACCAAACTCTCCCAGTATTTTCTGTTATCAGAGATAAGCATTGCACCAGAAGCCGGAAATGAAAAAAGCTTCTGCCTTTGTTTGTGTTCATGTCTATGTACAGAGGGGGGAAAGTATTTAGTCAGATACCAATTGTACAAGTTCTCCCACTTAAAAAGATGAGAGAGACATGTAATTGACATCATAGGTGGACCTCAACTATGAGGGACAACAGGAGAAAACACATCCAGAAAATCACACTGTCTGATTTTTAATGAATTTATTTGCAAATTATGGTGGAAAATAAGTATTTGGTCCCCTACAAACAAGCAAGATTTCTGGGTCTCACAGACCTGTAACTTCTTCTTGAAGAGGCTCCTCTGTCCTCCACTCATGACCTGTAGTAATGGCACCTATATGAACTTGTTCTCAGTAGAAAAGACACCTGTCCACAACCTCAAGCAGTCACACTGCAAACTCCACTATGGTGAAGGCCAAAAAGCTGTCGAAGGACACCAGAAACAAAATGGTCACCCTGCACCAGACTGGGAAGACTGAATCTGCAATAGGCAAGCAGCTTGGTGTGAAGAAATCAACTGTGGGAGCAAGAATTAGAAAATGGAAGAGATACAAGACCACTGATCATCTCCCTCGATCTGGAGCTCCACGCAAGATCTCACCCCTTGGGGTCAAAATGATCACAAGAACGCTGAGCAAAAATCCCAGAACCACATGGTGGGGGAACCTAGTGAATGACCTGCAGAGAGCTGAGACCAACATAACCAAGGCTGCTACCATCAGTAACACACTACGCCACCGTGCCAGACGTGTCCCCCTACTGAAGCCAGTACATGTCCGGGGCCGACTGAAGTTTGCTCGAGAGCATTTGGATGATCCAGAAGAGTATTGGGAGAATGTCATATGAATGTCAGATGAAACCAAAGTAGAACTGTTTGGCAGAAACACAATCTTGGTCGTGTTTGGAGGAGAAAGAATGCTGAGTTGCATCCAAAGAAGACCATCCCTACTGTGAAGCACGGGGGTGGGTGGCAACATCATGCTTTGGGGCTGTTTCTCTGCAAAGGGACCAGGGCGACTGATTCTTCCATATATATATACATATATATGGAAGAATGAATAGATCTACATGGAGGAATGAATGGGCCAACAGACCAGCAACACTGTGTGCCAACCTTGTGAGGACTTCCAGAAAATGTTTGATCTCTGTTATTGCCAATAAAGGATATATAACAAAGTATTGAGATGAACTTTTGTTATGGACCAAACACTTATTTTCCACCATAATTTGCAAATAAATTTGTTCAAAACCAGACAATGTGATTTTCTGGGTGTGTTTTCTCATGTTGTCTCTCATAGTTGAGGTCCACCTACGATGTCAATTACAGGCCTCTCTTATCAAACGGGAGAACTTGTACAATTGGTATCTGAATAAATACTTTTTCCCCCCACTGTAAGTTGTTGTACATCCAATATAGTCACATAGAATCTATATGTCTGTATGTCCAATGTCATTCTTTGTCTAAATGTCTTTCTGTAATTTGATATACCCTCTCACACTGGAAATTGCAAAGTTATTGAAAAGTCATTCATGACATCTTCAGATGTTGAGGCGTCTCTTGGAAACTTGGCAAGTGGGGTTTATATACCTGTGGAATGTCCAGGGTGGGAAAAATAACTTGTCTGTGTAAATGTTGCAATTGGCTACCTTGATTAGCATGTTATGGCCTTGCAGCTTCAAAGCCTGGCTGATTGCTGCCTGGAGGAATCCTTTGTTGGGAGGTGTTAGCTGGCCCTGATTGTTCCCCTGTTGGTCTTATTGCTCTTCATTTACTATCCTGATTTTAGAGTTTTTAAAATACTGGTAGCCAGATTTTCATGGTTAGGTTAGTAAATACTAATCAAGTTGGCCAATGGTAACATTCACACTTGCCTCAAGCAGACAAGTATTCTTTCTTCGACCCTGGACATCATTCCACAGGTATATAAACTG
Source organism: Anolis sagrei ordinatus (assembly GCF_025583915.1). Classification (NCBI taxonomy): domain Eukaryota; kingdom Metazoa; phylum Chordata; class Lepidosauria; order Squamata; family Anolidae; genus Anolis; species Anolis sagrei. The sequence goes on along the minus strand of NW_026844367.1, from coordinate 33,597,837 downwards.
CATTTGCCTAATTTCCAACAGACCTCAAAATCTCTGAGGATGCCTGCCATAGATGTGGGCGAAACATCGGGAGAAAATGCTTCTGGAACATAGCTAGACAGCCCAGAAAACTCACAGCTACCCATTTATTTACCTCTTTTTAAAGTTTCTGCCTGGACTCGTATTGACAAATTACACTAGCAACGGCACTGTTTCCAGTGTTTTGGAGCAACAGAAAGTAGATGGACTCTCCTTCCAGAGTGGTCTGGTCCATTTCTCTAATCCCATCCTTGCTAAATGGCTGCTGTGTATATTTCTTCCTTTTCTGTAACGGAAAATGTCCTATGTATTTACATTGACAGATTTGCAAACTTTCTCAAACTTGGTGCCTAAAGAAATACATTTGTGAATGCCTAAAGCACTGAACAACAGATACTGAATGCATAACATTTCAGATTCAGTAATGGTTTGTTGTTGTATGCCTTTGATTCATATCTGACTTACAGCAACCCAACCCTAAGGCGAAGCTATCATAGGGTTTTCATGGCACAATTTGTTCAGAGAGGGTTTGCTGTTGCCTCCTTCTGATATTGCGTGACTGTGCCTTGCCCAAGGTCATGTTTCCATGACCAAATAGGGAACCAAACCCTGTCTTCACAGAGTCCACAAACTATTACACTGTATTAGAAGAGTGGCATTTTTTGCAAGCTTTGTTGAGAAAGAGGAGGAAAGATTGCAAGACCTGGATATGTAAACACAATCTGGGCATGCTCTTCCTTTGTATTGCAGACATACAGGCATACGAAGGTTATCTGGAAAGTAAGGTTGGAGAGTAAAGTAAAATGGAGTTTGAGTCCTGAACAAGCCTAGTTTTGATCACGTGGTCTGCAGCCCCTCCCACAACAAAGAGTTACGGTCAAATTGCATATAGAATACACACATATAGAATACAGTAAGCAATTATGAGGGTTAAGATTACAAGTCACGTAGCTCTCGCGGGGAATTTTCTTAGGTGAAGTTGGTATCACTGCCATGTAGCGGGAAGCCAGCGGAAGCAAACGAGCTGTGCCAGTCATCAGTAGTTCATCTACTAGTGTTGTGGTGAAGGATAGAGATGAGTGTCCTCATTCCGTTTCCCTCCAAGTGTGGTTTGTGCTGTATGAAGGATATCTGGAAAGGAAGGTTCCAAGGCATGTAGCTCTCACAGGGAATTTTCTTGGGGGAAGTTGGTAGCACCGCCATGTAACAGGAAGCCAGCGAAAGTGAACAAGCAGTGCCAGTTGTCAGTAGCTCATCGACTGGCATTGTGGTGAAGGTTAGAGATGAGTGTCCTCATTCCGTTTCCCTCCAAGAGTGCAATTTGTGCTACAATATGCTACCTAAATGATAAGGGCATGAACGCTGCTGCGATTCATGGTGAAATAGTTTCAGTTTATGGAGAGGTTATAATGTCAAGACATCATGTGACAAAATGGGTACCAAATATATTGTGTCACCAAGAAGAAACTTCACAGAGCCATCCCAAACATCGTGAGTATAATCTGTTCAGTAAATTGAAGGAACACCTTGGTGGAAAACACTTTTTTGATGATGTCAAGGTGAAAATCGAAGTGACAAACTGGTTGAAAAAGGCGGAGGGAAACTTCTATGACACAGGCATCAAAAATCCATCCCACGGATGACAAAATGTATTGAGCGGAATGGTGATTATGTGGAAAAATAATGTAATCCCTATGCTACAATCCATGTCAGTTTGATTAAAATATATTCATTCTTTGTATTTTTAAAAAAATCTTGCAACCTTACTTTCGGGAGCACAACTCGTACATTGTTCTCAATTTCCAGGTTGCACGAAGCAGCCCTTGGCCATTTCTGGATCTGGTTTTACACCGGTCCCTCCTTGCAGGCCGAGGCATTCCTCCATAGTTGCTGAGCCATGCATTGCTCCATCCTTTCCAACCCCCTTCCCCCAAAGCTGCACTGATGTGCCAAACAAGCCATCCCTTACACAAACTCTTGCGCCCCAGAAGCCCTTCCCACAGTCTGAGTGCAGGCATCCATGAACGCTGTTATTGGTATCGCTGCCGTTTCCCTGGGAGGCTGGCTTCCTTCCCATTCACTGTCAGCATTCCTTTGAACTAGTCAGCCTGTCCTTTGGCCCCACGCTGCTGCAGTATGCGTCGCGGGTACGTTTCAAGTAACAAAGGGTCATCCAGAGAAGCACACACACACCGCATGAAGGTGCAGGTCAATATCTGAAGATGTTATCTGCACTGTCACAAGCCATCACCATCTCCTGGGTGTGCCTTCAGGTCTGTGTCAAGTACTAGAGATCCCATGACTTTTGTAGGGGTTTTTAAGGCAAGGAAGACTCAGGCCTGGTTTGGGCAGTTCTTTCGTTTGAAATATGGCCAACAGACCCCAGTATTCATTGGTAGCTTCCCATGTGAGGACTAACTCTGCTTGGATTTCAACATCAGGTGGGATCTAGTGCTTTTAGGTATGTGCCTCCAAGTCACCTGTTGACTTAGGGCAACCCCCATAAATCTCCTAGGATTTTTTTAAAGACAACAGTCAAGGTAAACAGAAGCTGCCTCTATGCAGAAAATATTTATTTCTGGAACATTCCATTAATATTTTCTGAACCATGAGTAACTGAAACCATGGAAGACAAAACTGTGGATTATGTAGGCAACCAACCCATCTGCAATTCCAGAAATACAGCTTAATGGTGTAAAGAAAATGTTGACCATTGCCAGCCTACGTTGGCAGCCACCTCTCCACCAAAGTCAACATTGACACTGAAATGCAACATTGCCTGAGCTCTGCAAGTGCAGCATTTTTCCGATTGGAGCAGAGTGTTTGAGGACCGGGACATCCGTAGGGATACCAAGCGGCTTGTTTACAAAGCTACTGTCCTCCCAACCCTATTATATGCCTGCAAAACGTGGACTATCTACAGACATCACATGCAATTCCTTGAACTATTTCATCAGCGTTGTCTCTGGAAAATCCTGCAAATCTCTTGGGAAGACAAGCGAACAAATGTCAGCATGATGGAATAAGAAGCAAAGACCACCAGCATTGAAGTGATGCTCCTCTGCCATCAACTCCGCTGGGCTGGCCACATTGTCCAGATGCCCGACAACCGTCTCCTAAAGCAGTTGCTCTATTCCAAACTCAAGAATGGAAAACGGAATGTTGAAGGACAGGAAAAGAGATTTAAAGATGGGCTCAAAATCAACTTTAAAAACTGTGGCATAGACACTGAGAACTGGGAAGCCCTGGCCCTTGAGTGCTCTAGCTGGAGGTAAACTGTGACCATCAGTGCTGTAGAATTCGAAGAGGCACAAATGGAGGACAAAAGGGAGAAATGTGCCGAGAGGAAGGTGCGTCAAGCCAACCCCGATTGGGACCGCATTCCACATGGAAAACAATGCCCTCACTCCGAGAGAACATTCAGGTCAAGAATAGGACTCCACAGTCACCTACAGACCCACCACCAGGACACCGAACTTGGAAGACAATCTTACTTGGACAACAAGGGATCGCCTAAGTAAGTAAGCAAGCAAGTATTGTGTAGACTGTTAAGTTTGGCCACCAAAATGAAAATCACTTAAAAACCATCTCCAAAATATTGGAAACGATTTCCTGTGTTTATTTCATAGAATCATAGAATCAAAGAGTTGGAAGAGACCTCATGGGCCATCCAGTCCAACCCCATTCTGCCAAGAAGCAGGAATATTGCATTCAAATCACCCCTGACAGATGGCCATCCAGCCTCTGTTTAAAAGCTTCCAAAGAAGGAGCCTCCACCACACTCCGGGGCAGAGTTCCACTGCTGAATGGCTCTCACAGTCAGGAAGTTCTTCCTCATGTTCAGATGGAAGCTCCTCTTATGGCATACTTGACCATGTTCTTTTATTTCTGGCTTGTTGTAGGTTTTTCGAGCTATATTGCCATGTTCTAGATGCATTTTCTCCTGATGTTTCACCTGCATCTATGGCAAGCATCCTCAGAGGTCAACACTTCTAGAACATGGCCATATAGCCCGAAAAACCTACAACAACCCAGTGATTCCGGCCATGAAAGCCTTTGAAATTTTTTTTATTTCACTTGTGCATATTGTGAGTTTTGAATGAACCATTTTACAATGAACCCATGTTGAAAGATTCTTGTGTTTTGTGGCGAAGGACCCAGTTCTGTGGTATTTCTGCCTCTGATATCAAATTTTCCATTGAGGAAGGAATGCCTAGGAACACACTGACTTCGTTAACTGAGGATATACCTGTTTTTCCAGGGACAGCTACACATTGTTCGTTTTGGGGTTTTTTGTTTTTTGTTTTTGTTTGTTTGTTTTCTGTTTTGTTTGTTTGTTTGTTTGTTTTGTTTTTGCTTTTTGGAGCAATCACAAATTACGCCATTTACTACCAGAATCTCAAATATAACTGAGACCATTAAAACCAAAATAGTCAAGGAGCAACGCCTGATGTGAAAACATGTCTGAGGTTGTTTTTTGAATCCACTCCCTTCCTTTAATGCAGCATTTCTCAACCTAGAAGTTGTGAAGGGGTGTCAAAGGGGTCACCAAAGATCATCATTCCATTATTAGTGGGGTTCGGAATGCTCTTTGATTGTCCTAGCAACTACAACTCCCAAATGTGAAGGTATATTTCCCCCAAACACCACCTCATGTTTGGACATATTGAGGATTCGGGCCAAGTTTGGTCCTGATCAGGCATGTAGCCGAGGGGGGGGGGGCTTGGGGGGCTTCAGCCCCCCCCCCGAAATTCTCATGGTGGTCCGCGAAAAGGCCTTACTGGTACATTATTTAAACTGTTATGTTTATTCATATCATGATCTGATCACCATGCTCAATATATCTCATATGCATGGGGG